>LOJH01034902.1:0-13209 GCA_001685095.1 Ellobius talpinus
TTGTTGTCCTTTGACCCAGAACAGGGGGTGGGAGAGGCGGTTTGACGGACTGGTGTGAAGCAGAGTGTCAATTCTGGCATCCTCTGAAGGCACCTGAAACACTCAAACACGGGCTCCCACATGGCTTCATGCAAGGAAGCAGGCAGAACCAGCTCCACAGGCCTGCAGTGAGGCCGGTGAGGTCACTGAGCAGTGTCTGGGGTGGTTGCACAAAGCTGAAGACGACACCCACGGCCACAGGCACTCATCCCTGGGACCTCAGTCTGTGTATAGACTTGGAGCACAGATTGTCCTGGGGAAAGGTCATGTGGTGTGTCATATGGTGACCCCTTCCTCTAGTGGGCCTCAGTGTTTCCCTCTCTACACTCAATGTCCCAAGTGGTCCCAGAGGTGCGCACTGGTCTAGCTTATCTCTCTGGATTTTCTCAGGCTATGCTAGGAGAAGAGATGAAGAGGAACACAAACATCCTATTTATCCATTTACTTCCCTATTTATTCCAAGTCCCTCCTGCTACAGCTGCCTACTCAAGGTGGCCCTGTCTTAAGGCACATTTGACATGGTCTCTGGGTAGACGGGCGTGTGCTGATCACATTCAGACTGGAGTGCCGCCATAAAAGGGGCTCATATTCAGTGATTTGTCCCCATTTTAGCATCATCATCTGGCTCAGTTCTATTACTGTGCCCCGTGGCTTGATTTCTCATCTTCTTGCCCAGTTCTCTGAGCAAGGCTGAGCCACTTGGTTACTAGGCTAATGCAGTCACTGGTCCTTAGGTTTCTTACTGTGCTGGTTTAGGTAGGAAAGCTCTTTGGGCAGATAGTGGGGACTGGAATTCAGAAAGAGGAGCCAGACTAAAAGCTATGGTGCCTAGAATCTCTCTGGGCATTTTCAGGGAGAATGTCTGGTTAAGGTACGAGATAGGGGCCTAATCAATTGGATGCTGAGGGGACTCAATCAAATGAGAGCTTTAGAGACAGGAAACAGGGAGTGAGAAAGTGAGGATCAGGCAGGTGGGTGGTGATCCAGTCTCTGTGGAGCTCATGTGTGGGCCAGGGTTGGGCTCAGCATTTGCATGGTTGCAAATGAAGCAGCCCAATGGGGCGGGTACCACACCAGGCTCAGAGATGGAGAGATTCACACCAAGGCCAAGGCAGAAGAGCAGAGGGGCCGGGATTTCTCTCTACCACTTCAAACCTCTTTCCCCAGTAGGATTGAAAGAGTCTTCTAGTGATCATCAAATCCAACGGCCTCGCAAACAACAGGCTGCAGGCTGGGGTCACTCCATGATCTGTTAGAACACAGTCCCAGACTTTGCTCCAGGAGGTTCTGGTTCACACGGATTCTCATATATAGCTGGGAAGGGGAAGGTAGCCCATTTTATTGCAAAGAAACTGAGGCTAAGAGACGGATAGTGACATCTGCAGAGCTCATTGCTGGTCTGCAGATGCCAGGATGAAGTGTCTCATCCCCGTCAGCACTTTCCTTCGGCCTGAGGGCTGTGAGGAAGCAGAGGGAGTGAGAAGGGGACCTCAGTGAAGTTGATGGACAGATACAGGGCTGTTTGACGTGGGAGCATAGAAATAAACCTATTCAGCATTTCAGATTCTTATCCAGGTAATTACCATGTGTCTGGGAGTACAAATTTGGCAATTAACTGGCTCATTTGGCAAATGTCACAGCCCAGGGCCCATGCAGTTAGTCCAGGCTGATGGAAGATCTTAGCGGGCCAGAGTCCTCTCCTGGGGGCCTTGCCGGTCCCCCTGTCTAGTGCTTGGTTATGTCTGCACTTGATGGCCAGTCTAGGCTGAAGCAGCACGGACTTTGCCACCCCTCCCTCTATTCTCAGGGGACTTCTACTCACTCAAGGCCACAAGAATTTCAAGGTTGGGTGACCCACGCAAGGACCATCCCCACCATCAGAGAGGAGAGGCCCCAGACAGTGTGGGAGAAGGGAACAAAGGAAGCATTTAGGGACAAGCCTGGGCAGGGTGAAGGGAAAGAAGCGAAGAGTGGGAGGAAGCCAGGAGGGAGGGATGGGGAGGGGTGGAGCACTGTGGAGCTGAGACCTGTCAAACACCTGGGGCTGCCTCTGTGGGAGGAGGGAGAGTGGCAGAGAGGAAGCCGGAGCCCTTGTGGGTGAGGGAGGCGAAAGGAGGAGAGAATTGCTGAATTCTATCAGCTTCAAGGAGGTGGGGAAACGGGTGAAGGATAAGGTCTCTGTCTAGACGGCTGCCCAAGCAGTGCCTCTGAGGGCCACAGAGAAAGAAATGGGCCCTGTGATCGCATCTTGGTTTTACACCTGTCTTTCTCACAGTGCACACTCAGGCCAGCTGTACGGTACTTCTAGGCCTTGGTGACCACAACTTTGAAACACGGCTAGCACCACTGACCTTCACAGCATCTTTGGCTTGTAGGAGATGCTCAGTGGCCCCAGTGACTTTCCTCCTGCAGCCATGGTTTTCCGTACAGAAAAAAAAAACAACAAAAAACTGACAAGCACTAAGATTTGAGGCACACTTATAGAGCTCTGACCCTAACTCCACTTCTCAGTGGGGCAGGACTCCTCCTGGAGGGGAGAAGGGACCATTGCTGTGGCACTACTCCCAGCCCCAAGACCTTCTGTGGCCTGCAGGTCTGATCTTGCTGACTGTGGTTTAGGTCCTCCCCAGCCCGTGTCCGGCTTCCTTTGAGTCCTAGAGAAAAGGAGAGCCCGTCCCTCATCCATCCTGACCCATTCCACCACCCACTGCTGCAGACAACCTGTCTCTGCTTCTGATCCTGCCCTTGCACGTGTCCGGGCTGGTCCCCTCCTCTCCACATAGGTGGCTGGCCAACACGTCCGCTCTTCTCTCCAGACCTCAGATGACCCCTGACCTCCTGCTCCCTCCCTTTCATAGAGTCAACTCCCAGGAACTGATCTCTCTTCATCCTTGACTCAGATGCTTCATGACTTAAGCCGCATTGGACTCTATCCCTTGGACTCAGTAGCTCTTCTCTTCCCCTTGGCTGGCCAATCCATTCTCCTAGGAAGGACCCTTTCCTTCGCTGTGGGCTAACCATACAGCCCCTGATAGGTGTTTCTTGGCGCTACTGCTCACCCCTAGCTCTTATTTCTGGTTTTCACCTTCTCCCATTTCCCTCAGTACTCTCCGCTTTCAAGTTTTCATGATCTCTTACAACTTAAGTCCGACGTCTCAGCCACTGTCCACCCCTCAGCCGGCCCTCCCTATCCTGACTGTATCCTTACCACCTCTGGACCCCGTCGGACTCCATGTACCAGACTCACCATCCAACACAGCACAGCCACCTGGGCATAGCTGTCACTGTCCTACTTGTTATGCCTACTGCTTTGCCCTACCTGGGAGGTGCCATATAGACGTGGCCATGGGGACATTATTCAGTCAGCGCCTACTCTGTGCCAGGTGCTTTCTGGGCGCTTTGCTTACAGATTCCCATCTCCTTTACACCCTCTGTTGTGGGTGTGAGTGCTTAGGTAACCTCCACAGCACAGAGGAGCTACTGAGGCCTAGAGAAGTTAAGGAACTTGTCAGACCCCACAGCCTGCCTGTGGGTGGTGGTTAGGGGTCTCGATATCGGATTCTTATCCATGAACTCTGGGTGAACCAACTCAAAAGGCTCAGCTGCAGAAGATGGGAGGCCTCCTGCTATACTTTGACCCTGGTTTCCCCTCCCCCCAGGAATCCTTTAGGGATGGGAGAGTTGCTGGGACAGACCCATTACCTTCCTTTTTCTATTCCTTAGGATACAGATCTCCTGCTCAGGCATGGACGACATTAAGGTCTTCATATCATTGGTTTGGCTGGCCTTTGTTTCCTGGCCTCCCTGACCCTTCACACTCAAAGAACAGAGCTGGAGGGTGGGGGCTTATTCTCATTGTTCTCCTCCTTCCCACTACTGTGTCTTCTCCAAAACCTTGTTCCAGAGACCCCAAGGCCAAGTCCCCACCCTCATCCCTTCCTATAAGCCGGTCTTCCTCTCTGGTGATATTTTTCATGCTGTGGGGCTGTCAGACTGTGGAGGTGGAGTAGATGCTTACTGAGAACATCCTAAACTCTTCTTACCTGGAGAGCCTGGGAGCATGGCAGCAGTGGGCAAGCCACGGCATCAGGATTTCCTATCTGGGGGTCTCTGTGACCCCTGTGTTCCTGTCTTTTCTACCTCTGGGCACCATTTCTCACAGGCCAGTGGGAGCCGATCAGTAGATGCCTGCTCTGGGGGTTTGCAGCAAGCATCCCAGGGCATCCCCTCAACTTCTGCTGCAGACACCCCTTAGTTTGGTGAGATGCTCAAAGGCCACTGGTGATGCTCACAGCTCCTTGCCAGGAGAGCTCATCATCCTAATGATGTAATTTTTCTACCTCAACTGTTCTTATAGGTTCCTCAGGGAGATGGCTAGAAAAAGGAGAGAGTCTGTTTTCAAACCGCAGCTGTTGGGGGGAGCTCTGAGTCATGCAAGACTTCCTTGAATGATCACCCCCTTGTCTTCCAAACTTTAGACAGGGCTTTGTGAGCTCCAGTGGGGCCCAGCAGAAAAAGAAAAAGAGATATTCTTACTTCATTGAATAGCTTTGGCTTTAGCTTCATGCCCTCCAGTCTGCCTCAGTTATAGCTGGTTTTCAGAGAGGGGCCTTCCCCCACGTGGAAGCCAAGCATGGATGGAATGCTGATGTCTCAGTGCCCTCCTGATAGAGCCTCTTCCCAGCTGTCCCGGGAATGCCTCTGAACACGGGTCTCTCCTCCCCGCCTAGCCTCACTCTGTATTCTTTCCTTCAGAGAGCCTGGGGAAGAGTCCTCATCTTGCCTACACTGCAGATACGTTCCCTTTCTTATAAACAGGTTTACAGCTGTGCCTGCCTGGGCCGAGTCTGTGCCGGTGGCAACTCCAGCTCTTGCTTGCGACACAAGGCCTGCGTCATGCCACAGAAACGTTGCATGGGGTTACTGCTATGAGCCACTCCCTGGGCAGGGCTGTGCTGAATTGGGTTGAGTCCAGATCCTCTCTTTCACCAATTGGCCCCAGGCCCACTGGAAGGAGCAAGAGCCTTTCACCCTTCGTTAGGTGGGAAGGATCTGGGAGGCTTAACCCCTGTCAAGACATGGCCAAGCTGCTCAGCTCTAGTGGTCCGAGAGTACAGAGGTATGGCACTTGATGCGTGGCTGGATTCTCGGCCACTAGCTCAGAGCCCGGCAGTTCTGGGGTGCCGATAACAATTGCTGAGTGAAGGGTTGCACGGATGGGTGTCACATCTGCCTGAGTTTGCTCGTGTGGTGAGTCACCAGCCTGGGTCTCTGGTTCTATTCCTCTCTCTCCCTGCTCACGGCAGTTCATCCTCCACATTTCCCCACAGACCGAGCTGTCGCTGCAGAAGGAGCAGTTGCAGCTGAAAATCACTGAGATTGAAGACGAGGCTGAGAAGTGGCAGAAGGAGAAGGACCGGATCAAGGTGAGTGGCCTCGGGCTCCCTTGCTACGATGCCCTCACTTGCCTCTATTGCTTGGGAGAAGGCAGACTTCAGTGCTGCTCCAGGCTTTGGCCCACAGTGATACCCATACTTCCTTGTTTGGGATCCTCCCACCTGCTTTGCCATTCCCACACACTTCCTTTCTCAGCCTAGGTCACGCATTTTGGTAGGATTTTCCAGAGATCCTAGATCCGTTCTTCAATGAGCTTTCCAATATCCTCTAATGTCTGATTTGCTCATCGGACTACCTAAGCTACTAAGTACACCCCATTTCTTTTCTACTTGGGCCAGCATAGTAAGCAGTATATCTGCTGTGGCTTGGATAATGGCAAACTAGTATAAAGTTACTGACTGTGGGGTCTGGCCTCAGGAACAGCCAAATGATTTACTTCCCAAATAAGGTTTGCTCGAGTTGAGGCAACCCAACTCAATTGAAGCAAGCATATCCCAACTTGAAGGAGATTGTCTGAGCCTCTAGAGAGTCACTTGAGCATGGAATAGCGGCTCATGTTGACCCACCCAGGGGAAAGAGCCACAGTAGATAAGGAAGATTAGACAATAAGAAACACCTGCAGACAGATGTGACACACACCTGTAATCCCAGCACTCAGTGGGTAGTGGGATCAGAAATTCTAAGCCTGGACTTCATAGTAAGTCTGAGGCTTGCCTGTTTCACTTGAGAGCCTGTCTCAAACAACAACCAAAATCAACAACCCGCATACTGGCTTGGTTATCAACTGGCATCTCTCAGTGATGCCTTTGAAAGAGATTTGTGATCATGGAGGCTTGCAAAGTTAGGGCCCTGGGGGTTCTTTGAGTCTGTTGGAAAGCTAGGTTTTTCCCTTAATGCAACTCTTCTTCTCCACCCTCACCCACCCCCAATTCTGGACCTAGAGCTTTACTACTAATGAGAAGGCTATCTTGGAGCAGAGCTTCAGGGACCTGGTGAGGGACCTGGAGAAGCAAAAGGAAGAGGTAAGAGCTGCGCTGGAACAGCGGGAACAGGATGCTGTGGACCAAGTGAAAGTGATCGTAGATGCCCTGGATGAGAGGGCCAAGGTGCTGCACGAGGACAAGCAGACCCGAGAGCAGCTGCACAGCATCAGCGACTCTGTGCTGTTTCTGCAGGTACAGACACCACCATTCAGATCCTCAGTCTCCTCACTCAAATCATCCAGTCTCTCAGGCTCTCATTCACTATCCACCCATGCCTGCCTTACCCATTTATCCACTATCCATCCATTTATCCACACATCTGTCCCCTGCTTACCCATTCACTACCTGTCTGCTACCCATCCACCCACTATCAATCCACCCATTTATCTGCCCATTCACTACCATCCACTCGCTTCTCATCTACTCACTATCCACCCATCAATCCACCCGCCCATTACTTATATGCTCACTATGCATTCCTTCATTCATCCCTCCATCTACACATCCAATATCCATATGCTCACTATTCATCCACCTAGCACCAATCCACCCACCCACCCATCCATCCATTCATCCATCCATCTATCCATCCATCCATACACCATCCCTTCAATCACTACTAATCCATCTACCCATCTATTCATTGCCCACCTACCCACCCACCATCCATCTGTACATTACCAACACTCATGTACTCACTACCCTTCAACCCACCCTTTACCCACCCATTCACTACTAATTCTTCCATCTATTTAATTTCCTTTCCAGTCTACTCTCTACTACTCTAAGGATGGCACACAAATGTCACTTTGTACCAAGTTCAATTGCTATGTACCAGTAGTGCTCTAGGCTTGATAAGAAAGGTTTCTGTGATTAATTAGTAATGCCTGCTTTGGGTAAGGGAGGAGTGGCATAAGAGTGTTGCGTATTTGTTATCTTTGATCTAGTCTGTTTGTGTATTCATGCATCCATCTTTCTGTCTGCTAGAATGTTTTGCTACTCCTGGGCATGCAGGACTCTATCAGGTGCTGAGGCAAATAGAGAAGTATAAGGCACAGTTTCTGCCCCCAAGCAGCTGCAATCCAGCTGGGAAGATAAGACATGTACAATTAGAGAACAATATGGAAAAGTGTGTAATTAAATGATAAAGCATGTGGCTCAGGAGATAAATGCCTGTGGAAATTCAGAGAAGGGCCGGCAGGCTAGAGCAATCTGAGGACAACTTTGTGGGGGAGGTGGAGTTTGACTAGGGTCTTGTAGACTGCTTAGGACTGGAGAAGGAGGAGGGGTGTGCCAGACATGGAGAAGGGAGGTGTTGAGGCAGGACAGAGTGAGGCTGTGAAAATGGAAATACACTGTTCTAGTATTCTCATGTACCTCTTTCCCCCAAAGACCACCCAGCCTGTGTTATTTCCACAATGTCTGCGTGTGTATGCTGTGTACACATCAGTGGTGGGAGCCGTGGAGTCACTCATCCGAATGCTAGTTCAATCAAGACTGACTTTAGCTGACTCAAATGTCCCAGTGAAGAAAAGCAAGGCTAGCTATCCTGCCGTTCCTAGAACTCAGCCCTCTGGCTCTCAGCACAGAGTCTCTAGCTAAACCAAGAGCTCCCATGCAGACCAAGGTCCCCAGAACTCACAAAGAATGGCAAAGTTATTGGCTGCTTTTCTTTCTTGGTAGGAATTTGGTGCATTGATGAGCAATTACTCTCTCCCCCCACCTCTGCCCACCTACCATGTCCTGCTGGAAGGAGAGGGCCTGGGACAGTCACTTGGCAACTTCAAGGATGACCTGCTCAATGTGTGCATGCGCCATGTTGAGAAGATGTGCAAGGCTGATCTGAGCCGCAACTTCATTGAGAGGAACCATATGGAGAATGGTAGGTACTCCTTTGTCCATGGGGTTGAGGCTGGGGCTGTTTCTCAGTAAATTCCTGCTGTCTGATGTAGGCAGGAACCTGAGTGGCTGACTCCTCATGGTCTCCATTCCCCCATCCATCATCCATGGGAGCATGTTTAGACTAGGCTAGCATTCCCATTGGACTGGCAGTTATTACAAGGGACACAGAGCAGGGAGATTCTGGGAACTGCAGCGTAGGTGCCTCCTCTGTGGGCCATTCATTAGTGTTGAGGAGTGGTTTCATTCAGATCTCCATCCGACTGCCAGGTCTAATCTAGCAGTTGCATCCCTGCTGCTGTTTGAATGGGCCAGCTGCAGGCTTCAGAAGGAACCTAGAGTTACATCTGGACTTGGAGAGAGGCCCATCACCATGGTTGTTCTGAGTCGTGTTGAGCTCACAGGCTGAAACTGGCTTGGTAGGGGTTGGAGATAATGGGGCATTGGCGTGTCTCTCTGACTCACCTGCCGTGAAATCAGCTCCTTCTCTGAGTCATGCTCTCACTGCAGAGGTCAACTGAATTATCTCCCAGAAAGCCTGCTAACCTGAGGAACTGCCCTGTTAAGCTCCATTCTACCCAATCCCAATCCCTTTAGGGCCCAAAGCCTGGGTACTTTCTCCAAGGCTACGCCCCAATGGCTCAGACCCAGGGCAAGGTCTTCAAAAACAGCCTGATTAAGGCCTCATAGCCATCAACACCCAACAGAAATGATTCTGTCTGGTCTCTAGGTGGATCACATCACTCTTCCCCAAGGAGAGGGGCCTAGGAGAGTGGAGGGGACCACCAGTGTATGATACCATGCAGTGTTCCTGTGAAATATGGGGGACGTTTAATCATACCTAAGGACAGATAAGGCATTTTAGCAAGACAATCATTTGACTTAAATTGGCACTCAGATCCTGACAGCCTTTACCTAATGACGATCGCCATGATCCTAATGGGGACGGCGACAGCTGAGGTGATTGAGGGCTTCCAGGATATGGGCATTATGCTGAGTTCCTTCCTTCCTTGGCCTTTCCCTGCTCCCTTGTGGGGAGTTAGCCCTTGCAGATGTCCAGGTTGGTACTCAGAGAAGCAACCTTTCAAAGGGCCCCCAGCTGACCGGGAGAGGTTACTTTTGGGCTTCACACTCTGCTTGTGTGGCTGCTAGGCTTTCTCTTCTTAAGCAGAGCCACTACCACTGCTAAGAGCAGCAGCAGTGGCTTGAAGAAGGAGCATCTTCATCTCTGCGGTACAAACCTCACAGGGGAGTCCTTGGGAATGGTTTGGGCAGATGTGAGAGGACGGTCCTACCTGGGGTAGGGAGACTGTGAACCTTGTAGGAATCACCCCAGTTTCCTGGCTGTTCATTGCCCTGTTTCTAGGTCATGATGGTTCCTGCCACAGTCTCTGTGCAGGTGTGGTCCAGCGTCCTATGTAAGGTGTGTAGTGAGATGGTAGCCAGGAGCAAGGCTGGGTGTGCTGATTCAGCTGCCCTGCACTTGTGCTGCAGGCCCAGGGGAAGCCTCCTTTGCCTTTGTTTCTGTTGCTGTTGCCTAGTGGCTAGATGTTATCTGTTGTAGGAGATGGAGGATGGGTAGCTGATGAGTCAGGCCTTGGAGTGACCACCTACTGCTCCCTAATGATGGCTTGCCTCCCAGACCAGGGATGCATCCCCAGCCCCACAGGCCCAGGGCACAGAGCACCAGGTCACGTCCAGAGATTTTTTTTTTTTGTTTAGTGGGCCAGGGCTGGACAAACGCCTTTAGTCTACTGTGTGCCAAGATCCTGCTGGTGATGGAGATGAAGATGAAGGATAGATCTGAGCCATTCACTCCTTACTTGAGAGAGAGCGAGAAAGATTGAGGAACTAGAAGTCAGGAAGCAGTAAGGGACAGGAGATGGTGGTAGCGGCCTCTGCAGAGTCAGAGGCAGAGTTGGCCACCGAGAGATAGGTTAGTTTGGGCTTGAGGACCTGCAGCTGTGTGCAGCTTACCCTACACAGCTGGCCAGATCTCTGGACCACAGAGGCCAAGACAGGACTTCAGTCAACCACCTGATGCTGCTAGCCGTGGCTGGGGCTGAGGTGTGAAGTAGGGCAAGGAATCAAATCCCAACTCCTCCTTGATTGTTCTGTTAGCAGGGGCATCTCACTGCCCTCACCTCCAGAGCCTTGATTTCCCCTTCTGTCACATGGAGATGGTCATACCTGCCCAAGAGCTGATGTACAGATCAAATAAGAAATGGACCCCCAAATGGGTATCTCCTTGCCATGCACACAATTACCCTTGCAAGGAGGAGACTGTGTGCCTGGGGAAGTGGCTCACTGGAGGAGCAGGGGCAGTGTGTACCGTGTTGCCACATTCTCCGAGGCTGTGATAGTTTGCCTCTCCCTGTGAGCCACCTGTTCCTCTGCTGACCTACCTCTCTTCCAGGTGGTGACCATCGTTACATGAACAGCTACACGAGCAGCTTCGGGAATGAGTGGAGCACGCCTGACACCATGAAGAGATATTCCATGTACCTCACACCCAAGGGTGAGGGAGAGTACGCTACCAATGGCCAAGGCCCAAAGTCGCTCTCAGACAGGTTCTTCCTGGGTAGAGTGACCATAACTCAGTGTGTCTGGCCCCTGCTTCCTGTCCCCGCATGGTGGCTTTCAGTGCCTCCTTTCATGCTGAAGTGACACGTGTCCTGGTTTGGTGACAGGTTATCCAGCACTCATTGGTTCCCTGTACAGTCTGCCACTCCTACCCTTCCTGTGGCTCTGCCCTTCAGAGTATCTCACAGACTCTCCTCTGGCAGTCCAGAGCTGTGTGGTGGCGCTTCTGCCAAAGTTGCTGCAAGTAGTGAGCCCTGGGTAGGGCTGCCACCTTCAAAGCCAGTCTGCCCCTCTATGTGTTTCCCTCAAGTTACCTGCCTCCTTAGCCTACCCTATAGGGGGACAGCCTGGGGGCTCTAGGCCAGGACTTGCATGTCCCTGGCTTAGATTAGTCTGAACATTCTTAAACGTTAGTGACTAACCACCACAGTGCTTGGTACATAAGGCCACAGGGTAGAGGGGGTGTGCAGGTGCATGTGGGAGCTAAGGGGCCTGGAGAGGAGTAAGGGTGCTGGAGAGGGGAGGGTGGGGTGGGAGGGGAAGATCTGAGAAGGCACTTAGCTGGAGGGAGGAGCCAGAGGTCCTGAGCAGTTACTGACAGATCACGCTACAGTGGGCAGGCCGCTACAGTGGGCAGGCCGAGGGACTGGGAGAAGTGAGCTCATCAGATAGGAAGCTCTGTACCCTGCCTTTCAAAACAACACTCAGACCTTTGGGAGGTTCTAGGCAGCAGAGGGGTACTGAGATTTCACCTCTGACATTTCAGACCCAGTCTCTGACATCAGTCCTGTCCCCTCTCTGCCCAGAGCTCTGCTCTTAGCCAGTTCCATGAAAGGACAAACTATGCTGGCCGGGTCCCCAACAGCTCTCTGTTTAAAAACCTGTGTCTGTCTAGCCTGGTCTCTCTGGCTCTCCCCCTGGTCCAGAACTAGCCTGATGGGGTGGTCCAAACCCCACTGTTCCCACTTGATTCTCTCTGCATAAGGGAGAACCAGGGATAGAGTGGCCCCGCTGTTGGCCACCAGGTATGGGAAGTGCTACCTGCCACAAGGGCTCCCTTGAGAGTGCCAGGGCTGAGTCAGCCTGAGGCTGGTCACTGTCCCCTCTGGCTTGGTCCCCATGAGTCAGCTGTGACATCTGTAGGTAGAAGAAACAGGTTCCTCCGGTGTCCCTGCCCTGCAGGGTCAGGATGGGCAGGACACCTGAAGCTCCCAGGCTCAGGGTAGAGGAGAGGCCGGGGAGGGGCTGCAGAGACATCAAGAGGATCAGGAAAACAGGGCCACTAAAGGCTACCAGGCCAAGCCTGGAGGTTTAGAGTCAGTGGGATTAGGCAGTGACGATGACTCTCTCCCTTGGAGAAGTAAGTTCCCAGGCTCAGGAAGGAGGGGCTCTCTGGACAGCGCAAGAGTGTGTGTGTGGGGTCGGGCAGGACTGTGAGGGAAAGAGTAAGGGCAGGCAGGTGCTGGGTTGGGCGAGCCAGCAGTGGGTGGGGTGTGTGGTGTCTGGACAAGAGGGATAGAGACACAGGGCTGTGTGGGAACACAAGGCAGGAGGGAGGACAAGTTCCCAGCTGGCTCGTTAGTCTTTTGTAGGAGGCTAAGTCTGTTGGGTGAGGACCCAAAGCCTCTGCCCCCTGCCCCCACCACTGTCATGGCCTCTCCTTTCTCCTACTGCCCCGGATCCCAGGCTCTGCAGAACAGTTCAAACAGGCCCTGGCTCAGGAGCGGTCTTGTCAGCCGCCTGCTCTCAAGGCTCCCAAGTAGAGTGACCGAGCATCTTAGCATACTCAGAATTCCCAGAATTCTAGTGCTCTGGGAACATCGGCCAATAATGTCCCCTCTGCTTCCCAAAGAGTTCTCATTTGGGTGGTGAGTTTTGTGACTGCCTCAGGCTAGGCCGTTCCCAGTGGAAGGGTCCAGTGGGCTCTCAGGGAGATGTACAGGGTCCTGTCTAGGATTCCCTTCAACAAGTCAGAGGCCACAGGCCTCGAGTTGAGTCAAGCCCACCTTTCTGAAATGATGTTTCTGCCCCACAGTTGGGGGCCGGACATCTTACCAGCCATCATCGCCCAGCCGCCTCTCCAAGGAGACCAACCAGAAGAATTTCAACAATCTGTATGGCACAAAAGGTAGGAGGGGGTTCAGCTTAGGCTAGGCAGGGGCCCATGTAGGTGTGTAGGAGGGAACATGGGGTGATGGTCCCAGGACTGGCTGAGCCATGGATTGAATTTGAATGTCTTGACTACCCAGTGTGAGATGAATATAGGGAACCGGGGCAGGACGTGTGTGTGTGTGTGTGTGTGTGTGTG
>LOJH01034904.1:0-10632 GCA_001685095.1 Ellobius talpinus
CTCTCTAGTGGCTTGGCTGCTTTGCTTTTCTGATCTTCAGCTTGAACCCAATATCTGTCTCTTGGTTTTTATTATTTGTGCTACAGTGGCACATGCCTTCAATCTCAGTACTTAGGAGGTAGAGGCAGGAGGATCAGTCTGGTCTACAAATCGAGTTCCAGGACAGCCAGATTACACAGAGAAACTCTGTCTCAAAAACCTAAAAACAAACAAATAAATATAGAAATAAAAATATAGAGTAAAGATATTTGCTGATGAACAAAATTTAAGAATTCACTGCTGTCAGGAAATAGTAAAAATGTGCCTTATTTAGAAATTTTAAAAGTAATTACATCAGCTGGGCAATGGTAGCATATGCCTTTAGCACTTGCAAAGGTGGTTGGAGCTATTGAGTTCAAGGCCAGCAGGATGTGCACAGCAAGTTTTGGGACAGCTGGGGCTAGGCAGAGAAACCATGTCTCAAACAAAACAAAACAAAATACTTAATTACAACCACAGAATCACACACAAAGAACATGAAGGAACTCAGGCATGGAGAAGAAAACAACAGAAAACTATCTCTCATAAGCCTTGCAATAGTATTAAATTTAAACAGTACAGGGAGCAGAGAGTTGGAGCTGGATATAATCAAAAACTGTCAAATATTAAGTAAAACATGTTTAAAGACAACTACATATTACTTGGATAAAATTAAAAACACTTGAAAAGGACTCTTATAAGGTTCATTCAATCAGAACAAGCAATGAACGAAAGACTAGAAGATCCTCAGGCTGCATGTTTCATAACCAGGGGGAGGAGAGCCCTGGCTTCACTATCAGCCCCAGGTTCACAGGTCCCCAAGAAACTGTGTACGAAGCCCGTGTCACAGTCGTCTGCTGACACACAAACTTCTTTCATTTTCATTGAAAATAACCCTATTCTACAATAAATCCTCAGCATTTTATTTTTAATAATTCTACAGAAAAGCAAAATCTACTAATAGTCCACTGGAAAGAAAAAAATTACAAAATTTGTTTTTTTTACCTGCTGAAAAGAACCACACACATGCAATATGTATAGATGCTATGTTTATGTATATAGCTTGCATTTTGATGGGTTATTTTCTAACAACCTCTGGTAAAATATACATACTAAAAACGTTTAAAGGAAAACTCCAACCTTAGGCCTATGCACAAGGTTCTATAAGTTCAAGTACAGAAATACAGAGAAAGACAAAAGTAAATTAATCACTCCCAACTATCCAAATGATATAGATAAATGTTGCGAGAACTTCATCCCTGGCTTCATATTCTAAACGGTTATGGTGAATATTTACTTTTAAGTTTCAAATTACCGAAGTAAACAGTTTTGATAATTGCTAAATCTCCCATCTCCTAGCAATTTTAGTAGAACTGGATCTATAAATGAAAAGAATTCCTGTCTAGACCAAACAGTTTCATTCAATATCAGCTTACAGGTAATGCAAGAACAGGGCTTAGCTTTCTTGGTTTTTTGTTTGCTTGTGCTTTTATTTCATTTTATTTTTAAATAACTCATAAAAGATTTGTTTGATCTGAAGAGAAACTAGAGTATTAAATCACTTTTAAACATTCACTTTGTTTTATATTTATTTTCAAAATAAATAAATTTATTTTCAAATCCATTATTTTTGTAAATGCAATTTTATGTAAGAGATTTACATGCTCTTCTATAACAGGCTTCAATGACAAAGAAAATACTTAAATAATGTCATATCCTTGAAAATTATACAAACTTGACCTAGAATGGAAAACCAGCCGACACAGACTGCAAAGAGTAAGGTAAATTTAAGAAAATAAAAATGCAAATATGCATTTTAGTAGTCTCTTGAATTTATTAACCTAAAAGGTTTAATTTCCATTTTCCTGCATCAGCTTTATTTATAAAATGTCGTGCCCTATAAATATGCTGTTATTTTCTATAGTCAAGCACTCTCTTAACAAATCTTCTCATTAATATGTAAATTTAAAGTCAATCGGTCTTCTCTCTGACAGCCCCATGAATTCCTAGTACACTGTATAATCGGCTTTGACTTGGCATCCACTATTTATCATCAAAGATGTCAGTTAGAAAAATTATGGAAAATGCACAGCAATTGATATGACTGCAATCTACTTTGTCAACACTTAATTGTTCCTCAAATCGTACATTTACATATAAACAGCCTAAATACTGATCTATAATGATGCAAATAAACTAAATTAAAAATCTCTTCTGCCCTGAGGAAGCTTATTTGTATATGATGTGTTCATTTGAGAACTGACTGACAAAAGTATGCCCATCAGCTCATATCAAACACTATTTCTAATAATTTTCAATTCCTAAAAGCTAATATTTTACTACCCTTCAAGAATATTAACATAAACAGAGGGCTTTGGAAATAGCTCTGTGGGTAACAGCACTTGTGGTACAAATATGAAGGCCTGAGTCTGAATCCTCCACACCCATGTAAAAAGCCTTATGTGCTCGTTGGTTGCCAGTCACGCTCCAGGTGCAGCAAGAGACCGGATCTCAGTGAAACAGGTGGTGTCTGAACATGCACTATGTGTATGCAAACATTCCAGTTCAAAGGAAAACAGTATTGGCTGAGATTAGCTTTGACAGGAAACAACAACCAGTAAACACAAGCCACATTCAAGTCAATAGGTAATGTAATATAAAGGAAAGAATGACAGTCCTGAATATCGCATAACTATTTCTAGATCTACCTTTTCTAAACAGCATGCTTAGCTGAACTGCTAAAACCTGTGTGCCTCAGTATCTTTATCTGTAAGTAGATATGAAAATTCTGACTGCCCAACATGGTGGTTTGAATGAGAATGGCCCATATGTTTGAAATCTTGGTCCCCAGTTGGTGGCACCGTTTGGGAAAGATTAGGAGGTGTGCCCTTGTTGGAGGAGGTGTGTCAATGGGGATGGGCTTTGAGGTTCCAAAAAGACCATGCCATTCACAATTAGCTCTATCTCGTGCCTGTGTCTCAAGATGTAAACTCTCAGTTACCGCTCCAGCACCAAGCCTGCCTGTTGCCATGCCCCCTGCTATGATGGTCATGGAGTCTAATCTTGGGAAACCATTAGCCCAAAATAAACTTTCTTCTCTAAGTTTGGTCAGGGCCTGTCTACTCCCAAGTACCAACTTCTGCTTAGTTACTTTCTCTTGCGGTGGTAGGACACCACGACCACGGCAACCTCGTCACTACACAAGAAAGTACAGCAAATGATTAGAGTACTATTCTTCACATTGTCTCTTAATACGAAAGGGAGACCAAAATCTGTGATATAACTTCTAAGTTGATATGTTAACTTGGTGACACTTTTTTCTTAAAAGTAAAATGCCCTTGATTTATGGAACAGTTGTATTTGCACAGCATTTATGGGAGTGATTACAGCCTATGGATGAAAGTGAATGAGGTACTCAAACAAAGCATTCTTTCTCCACGATTCCAAGGCCAGTCAGTACTCATTTGAAGTACTGCTCTACTGTGTTACTCTACTCTATTATAATCTTAGTTATTATAAAAAAAAATAAAAACTAACTATAAAACATTTAAAACACTGGGCGGTGGTGACGCAGGACTTTTATCCCAGCACTCAGGAGGCAGAGACAGGTAGATCTCTGTGAGTATGAGGCCAGCCTGGTCTACAAAGCAAGTTCCAGGACAGGTTCCAAAGCTACAAAGAAACACTGTCTCAGAAAACCATGAATGATGAATGAATGAATGAATGAATGAATGAATGAATGAATGAATGAATGAATGAAGCATCTAAAACAGTTTCTGAAATGGAAAGCAGATACAGAGCTGCAAATGTCTCGGTTCCTTTCAACAGTGACTAAATTGTCTTTATGGGTGTTAGTTTTACAAAGTAATTTTATTTTAACTATGTGTGTGGGTATATGTCTGTGTGTGGATAAAGGCACATGAGTACAGGTGCCTGAACTGGATCCCCTTGGAGCTGGAATTCTGGGCAGTTATGAGCCAACAAATATGCTAGGAATGGATCCTCTTAACCACTTGCCACTGAGTCATTAGTCTATCAACTTTTAAACTAAATCAAAATCCTGCAGGAGCACAAATACCTGAGCTTCTCACTCGATATATCTGCAGCACTCAGCACAAGGATAGATGCAAGCAGGTTAAAGAAAGGAGTGTGGTATGGACATGACTCAAGTCTTGACACATTCAAAGAGCAGTTTTCCACAAAGAGCCACATCATGACTGCTAGTTCTGAAACTACAGCAAGAACTGACTACATCTTTTTCTCCCAAAGGTTATTTGCAAACTATTAAGAAAACACAAGATGCAACCGTAATATTCTGAGCATGCTGGGCTAAACAAGACGTGCAACTAGAACTTAAGAGTCATTTTTCCATGGATCGAGGTAAATTGACAACATCTTACATTAATAAGTAAAGTTAGATTTTTATCCATAGTAAAATTGTAACTCCTAGCATAACTGAAATTAAATAGCTACCAACAATTGCCTCTCAAGGGTCAACAAGAGGTTAATATGAAAAAACCAAAAACATTATTTTTATATTTTCACTACACTAAAAGTACTTCTGTAACTTAAAAAAAGGACTATCATTTAAACTAACAGAAATTTACAACTCTGTCTAAATGATTTCCTTACCTTCTTTCCTTTAAGGCAGTGCATCATGTCTCAAAGGAAATCAAAGCAAGAAGGCTTTTCTGTCAAACCCTCAGTTCCAACATCCTAGTCCTTGCACAGCCATGCTCCGCTCATGTGTGCATCACCCACAGCACACCTACCCATACTGCATCCAGCACACTCCACCCATCCACACTGCCCACCCACACTGCATCCAGCACACTCCACCCACCCACACTGCATCCAGCACACTCCACCCACCCACACTGCATCCAGCACACTCCACCCACCCACACTCTGCCCAGCCACACTGCATCCAGCACACTCCACACACTGTCCAGCACATCTGAAAAGCCCTGTATCAGTCTGGAAATCATAGTGTCTATGATGATGCCATGGTCAGATGAATGAGTGACAAAGAAACAATCAACAAAGTCCAATTCTAGTACGTTGGGATAGTAATAAGATTACCTTCTCACAGGAACTAATGTTCATGGAACTAACATGCAAACACCCCCCACAGACACAAAATGCAGCCCCTTCCTCTTCAAGTATGTAACAAAAGCAGAAATACACATGTAATTATAGAATTTAACTTATCTTTGCCTTTGTATATGGTTTTACTAATTTCATATAAAAAAAGATTAAATAAAACTCCAAGAGTGAAAGACGAACTACAAAACTCTAGTTTTAATACTTAGTTACAGATTTTTAGAAGATTCATATATACCCAGTTCCAGTTTCTATCTGCTAACAAGACAGAAGGTCATTTGTACACAAGTGCTGGGATGAATAATATGAAAACAGTGGTTAAAAACTCCAACATGAACTCTCTGCTTATCCCCAATCAACTCCCTGACAGGGGCTGGTTGAACAAACAAGACACACAATTGCTGACACTGGCATCCAGTGGCCATGGGATTGTCATCATGCGCACACTGCTTCATTTAGTGAAAACAGTCTTTCAAACTGGACTCTGGTCAATAATAAATCAAATTAATTTTATAAGATAGAAATGTATACTAGTAGCAAAAGTTTGTTGATCTGAGTCATATATAGCATAAGTTACTTTTTAAAAATATATTGTAAAAAATGCAACAACTTTACTTACAATAAAGTTAAAGGGCTTCACAAAGAGACCTTGTCTCAAAAAAATGTAAAACTTCAAGCATAAAAAGGGCTAGAAGGATACAGTTAAATGGTAGATTCATTTTCCACCTGTGCAAGTCCAATATACAATGTTCCCCAAAGCAATCAGAAAGAAAGAAAAAACAAAACAGACATGTAGCATTCAAGGAGATAAAAACATAAGAATGTTTTAAATATCTTTAATCGTAAAAAGCAAGTCAATGTAAAACAAATTTATGAAATGTTTTATAAAAATCTATTATGAGAATATTCCCATATTTATGGAATTTCACTAACATTTTTCTCTCACATTAATATTATTTTTAGTTTAAAAAAGCAAGATGTTCTAAATGCTGTATAGTTAGTCGGGTAGGGCTCACAACTGACTTTTCAAGTTTGTAATATTGGGGCTGGAGAGATGGCTTATGGGTTAAGATTGCCTGCTGCTGCTATTCCAGAGGAGCTGAGTCTGGTTCCCTGCACCTAAACAGGGTGTCTCACCTGTAACTTCAATTCTAGGGAATCCATAACCTCTTCTGATCTACTCAATGACCCACACACACACATGCACACACTCACATTGTGAAAACACATATACACACATTTGTGCACATACACATGCAAACATACAAGTACATTGTAAAAACACATGCATGTGCCACATATACACACATGTACATGTACACACTCAAGCACAGTCATGAACATGCATGCACATACATGAACACATAAGCAGATGTGCACACACATGTATACACATATGCACACATACACAGAAATATAAAAAATATTGCATTAAAAATAAAATGTCAAGCCGAGCAGTGGTGGTACACACCTTTAACCCCAGCACTCGGGAGGCAGGTAGATCTCTGTAAGTTTGAGGCCAGCCTGGTCTACAAGAGCTAGTTCCAGGACAGGCCCCAAAGATACAGTGAAACCCTGCCTCAAAAAACAAAACAAAACAAAAAGCAAGCAAACAAAAATAAGATGTCAAAAGATGACTTTGCGCTTAGAATGTCCTTATACAAGTTTAAAATTTTGCATATGATTCTGCAAAGAAACAGTGAGTGAGCTCTATTACAAACTATGTAATACAATTAAAAATCCTAAGTCTCCCTGTAAAGAATATAATAAATGTCTAATATTAATCTGCTAAAGAAACTAAGTTAATTTCATAGAATATTGAACTACTGATTTCACACACTTTAAGTAAAAGTGAACATAAACATACTTTAGAAGTATAAAACTGGAGGAAAGAAATGTAAAAGTTCAACAGTATTTTATGTATAAAGTCTAGAAATCAGCCACCCAAGGTGTAAACTCATGGTATAGAGTCACATTACTTACTTTAGCAAACTGGTACATAAGAGAAATGGGATTAAAAAGTGTAAAATCAACTACAAATAATAAAAAAGCCCTGAACTTGGTAACGCCACATGAACCTTGAACAGGTGGTACCTTTTTCCAGGTATCACACAAAAGGTATTACACAGTGCACCTTTAAATGAGAGTCGGCTGTGTCAAAGCAACTGGCAAAGAGCAAAGTGAGTTCTCCCTAGAACAGATCTCGGCTCCTTCACTGCTCTTCCCTGGCTGCACAGTCTGCAAAGTTAGCCTGCTCCCTTAGTACACATCATAGGCAGGAGGCCGGTCAGCACTCACCTCTCTCCAAGGACTGACGAACTGTGTCCGAGCGTATCGAGTTAGCATGTGGATTATGACAACCTGCCCCCACTCCTCGACATCTACCAGTAGGTTACAAAGCTTGCGGTAATTCCTGTGGATCAGATCAATTCTATCCGGGCACACTTCTTCAAAAGCCATCACCACACTGCCAGCTACCAGCTGAGAAGAAAGAAATAGTGACTCATTGAAATACATACAATCCATCCAAGATCCTACTAGGGTACTCCACAAGCATAGTCATGTTAGGACAATGTGGAAAGCTTTAGTCATTCACTTAAACCGAGTAATAAAAAAAATACCATTTTCTTGAATAATACTGTTAAGACCTGTAATTAGTATGGAAAACGAATCTTCTTCTGAAGAGAGATAAATTCAGTTTATTTTATTTTATCTGGTTAAATTCTAATAATTGCTTGTAAATGTGTTTAATATTAGTAATTCAGTTTTGGGATTTTGTTTGTTTGCTTTGTTGTTGTTGTTGTTTGGTTTTTGGAGAGAGGGTTTCTCTGTGCAACAGCTCTGGTTGTCCTGGAACTAGCTCTTGTAGACCAGGCTGGCCTCAAACTCACAGAGATCCGTCTGCCTCTCCCTCCCAAGTGCTGGGATTAAAGATGTGTGCCACCACCACCCAAACTTAAATTGTGAAGATGTTTTCTTAGCTTATAGCAACATTCAGAAAGAGATTCGAGACAATAACAAAGATCCCACTGTCAGTTTAAAGTGAAAATAGCAGCGATTCAGCATTTACATTAGAAAGTACACAAAGAACTTAGTGTTCAATGCAAAAACACCTCCAAATCTCACACATTTTAGTCCATTTGGTTTACCAATATAATTTCTTTTCAAAGACAACACAGTGACTGAAATGCTAGTATATCATGCATAAAAATCAGAATAATGTATTGCCAAAAGAGGGCAGCTTCCCCCAGGCCAATTAATGAAATCACAAATGTAGACTTTTGAATAGTTATGCTCTTACAAATCTTGAGTGAAACTAAGGTTCCTTCAGTATAAAGGTACAAGGCAAGCAGAATATTTAATATACAAATTCTTCTAAATGTATACCATATATACATACAGTTAGCCAACAGTGTAATACGGTTTTGAAAAAAAACAAATTAATATATTCTTCTAAACACTAGGGATTTTCCTTTTAGTATCTAAAATTTCCCCAATGACTAAAAATAAACAATTAAATAGAAATATAACTTATTGAAATGGTACTTTTTGAGAAATATTAGCTACAATGATATTCATATTTCAAGTGTTTGTCCCTCTACTTGGTTACCATTTACTTTATTAATATGCAACCAACAACACAATTGAAAGAAAACAGCTCAGAATATAGACTTGCTATTATGCTAAACAAGTTGCAAGTCCTGCGGGGATTTTATGAATTACCAATCAGAATAAACGTGAAGCCGCATTTATTGTCTCCAGCCCAACCCATGTACTGTTGCCTGCTGGTCCCAGCATGTATTCACCTCAATCGAAAAAGCAAAGAATTGATTATTTGTGTGAGCTAAATAAAAATGTATTATACATCTAGTTTCCTATTTGCTATTGATATGGAAAGCAAGTTAAATGCATGTTTTCAATGCCACATTTTGATATGTACTGCATCAATTACTCTTCAAATATATTCGCAGCAACTTACAACCTGTGATTGAGATTAAAATTAACAAATTAAAAATATTTTAAATTAACCAAGTTTAGAACATCAACTATAGAATAAATTACTATTTATGAGTTAAACATGTATATATATTTTATATACAAATCAACAATTACTATCATTATATATAATAACTGCTGTAATAGTAAACTACAAAAATGAGGTATTTCTTAGACTAATCTAAGAAACTGAACTCATTTTCATTTTTTAAATGCTATATAAAATCAAGGTTTTTTTAAACCCAGAAAGTATTTTATTTCAAGTGATCAGACATCAAACAATGAGATGAAAAATCAGCTGCTGCAGGACATTAAATTTATCAAGCCACAACGGCAAACATGTAACTGTAGGGCACTAAAACATCCTAAAACACCCAAGGAATCCCAGGAAGGAAGGGAAATGATCATTTAGGTACAAATAAGGCTCAAGGAAACACTAAAGATAGGAAGAATGCAAAAAGAGCATCATCACAAGATAACACTGGTCGTTCCATTCACTTCATTGTGTTGTTTTTTAAACAATATGAGATTTTGATAAACACCAGCAGAAGAATTGATCATTTAGGTCTATTAAATGTTCAATATCCATAAAACATTCAGAATTAAAATAAAATGGTCTAATCAGATTTCAAAACCAAAAATATTGGTTTCCAAAAAACAAACAGTTAATTTCCATCTCACTGTGTCAATAGCAGCTCTTCACATAGTGGGAATAAATCAAGCCAACAAAACCGCAATGAGCTCATCAAATCCAAACACAGCTTTCCATTTATGTATTTTTCATATTAAAGCAATAAACGTGGTTCATTTATCTCCCCTTGGTTGCCACGTTTTTCTGTGCTGTTGCTATGAACTTCAGCCATTAGCTGTGCTCCAAGGTAAACTACATGAGCCATCAACAAAAGTGACATCCCATCTATGGAGTTCATATTTTCTCTAGATTATCTATGCTAGTTGACAAGCTGGTAATGAAAAAAATCACACTAAGCAAATGGTTCCTCTAATAACAATAAATTTTCTATAAAATTATGAAGGGTAGAAAACGTTTCCTTGCATCTATTTTGTCATGAATTCTAATTAACGTTACAAAAATCTGAGTGCTGGGTCATCACAAGAAGTGCATCATAGTTTGATTGATAAGATGGTATAAGTTAGCCAATGCTGCCAAGATTTTCTTCCCTTAAATTAATGGCCATCCAACCTGCTCTAATCATACAGCCCAAATGATATTCCCCTTCTTATTTCAATTTTCTTGAGGCATGGAAAATAGGAAAGATCAGTCATTTATCTTCTAATAGCTGGATAATAGATCTATCACAATAAAACATCTGCACAAACTCGGGGGTGGGCTTTTCTCTTTTCCCCAGAACAGTGAGGCTTTTACCAGCATTGAATCAATAACTTAGAAAATGCTATCTTACTCCTACAATTTAGCTATGAACTATCAATCTATTCATTCAGAAGTAATCTACGGCTAAAATTAAGGAAACTTTATGAGTCATCAAAAATACATAA
>LOJH01034905.1:0-10248 GCA_001685095.1 Ellobius talpinus
CCTGACCTAATGGGCCAATCAGCTTTTATAACTTATAGAGATCTCTGTGTGATTCTATTTGGAGCTAAACAGCTGTGGGAACCAGGCAGGACAGTAAACCCTAACAAGCAGCCCCTCATGTACATGGTACGGTCCACAGATTGGCAGTATATGGCACAGTCCACGGATCCGCATTATATGGTATGGTCCATGGATTGGCAGTATATGGCATGGTCCTGTGGGTCCCTCGTTCCTCCCCAGCCCAACTTCTGTGGGCGCTGTGCTGGTAGGCATAGCTGCTTTGAATTCCTGGTCACCACATCTGTGTCCTGCTTAGAGGACGGTACTTTGAAGCCGTTCTCTCCATTGCTGGCTTTTATGTTCTCTTTATCTCTCTTCCAAAATGTTCCCTGAACCTTAAGGGGGTGGTGAAAGCTAATTAGCCTTTATCTCAGCTTCCTGTACGGCTATGTGCCTTTGCATTTAGCTCTGTTCATAAACTGAGAAACCAAGGAGAGGTTTCTCAGTTTACTGCAGGGTAGCCTCTGTCTGTGTAAACAGAGGATGATTGATGCTGTATCAGTTTAGCTAAGCAGCCATCATAGGTCCCCACCTCTCCGGTCATGAGTAACTCTGTTGACTTGGAAGCCCAGTTCCTCAGTTTAGCCACTTATACAGTCAACTCTTGTAGAGTTTTGAGGGGGTTAACTGACCTTGCACAACAATAAGCTATCCCACGTGCCTGGCATTCAGAACATGACTGTGGTCATGCAAACCGGAGCAGCCACTTCAGAAACCAGAATGGAGGTTCTTTTCTAGAATTTACAGTGTGAGGCTGGTGAGCACCTAAGTCACTCTGTTCAGAGGAACGAGTTCAGTCTCCAGTTGCTCACAACTGCCTGCTGCTCCTTCTCCCAAGGATCAGACCCCTCTGACCTCCACAGGCACCTGCACTCGTGTGTACATTCCCGTACACAGCCACACACACAGCCACAAGTTCAAATACAAAGTCAAAGGATTTTTAAGAACTTAAAACCTTATGCTCTTCCTGTATTTACACCTGAAGGAGCCTATGTTGGCCCTGCATGGAGGAACTCACACATGCATGTTTACTGCGGTATTGTTCACGAGAGTCAAGACATGCGCTTGGACAAGTTGTCCATCGACACAAGAACAAATAGAGAAAATGTGGTATTTGTATATATGGAGTGTTACTCAGACATTAAGAGGAACAAAATAATGACATTTTAAAGTAAATAGATAACTAGAGATGGCCGTGCTAAGCAAAATAAGTCAGACTCAGAAAAAAAACACACATTCCTTTCATGTGGGAAATCTAGATTTAAAAAAAAAAAAAGAAGACACAAAAGCAGAAGGGAGACAGTTTGGGCAAAGGAAGGAGAGCATCTGGAAGGGAACTGGGAGGATGGAGCACTGAGGGGTGAATATGCCCAAAGTACCTGATATCTATGTTTGCAAATTTCACAATGAAATCCACTGTTTTGTACAATTAATATGCTCCAATAACAAAGGAAAACACATCAGGCAATTGAATGCCCTGATAATGTACCTTTTTCACACTTTTGGCTGAAGAAACATTCTTTATAAAGAAGGCCATCGGTGTACAGTTATGGGGGTGAGTGTCTCCTGCCTTCCTATTCTTACTGGGCAAACTCAACAATTCAGAGCTTACCATTGGTACAAGGCAGCCCTTGATTCCTGTAGAATTTGCCAACTACTGCTGCTTGCATATCTTTGCCTAACAAAGGCAAAAGTTCTAAAACTAATGTTTAATATTTATTAACCCAGGAAATCCTTGCATGTGAGTAACCACTATTCGGCCCCAGAAACCACTCAGTAAAAGAGCTGCCTCGCCCGTTCATGTGCAGCCAGGAGTGGCAGGCTATTTCATTTTAACTCAAGCCAGCGAGGCACAGGAGTGCACAGCAGAGGCAGATTAGGGTCACTCCTGGGGTGCTTTCGCCAGCTCGTGTAATTAGAGGCTGTGGCAGTTACTCAGGGAAGACAGAGTCTCCTTGGCATCAGAATGAAGCAAGTTTTAGAATCTGAGTAGGGAGAGTGGAGAAGGCCCTGTACCCATTTGATTTATAAAGTACATGTCTGGCTGGCTTCATTTCTTTCCCCATTGCTGTAGTAGAATAAACACTTAGACAAAAGCGCTCAAGGAGCAAAAGCTCAGCCTGGCTCATGGTTCAGTGTACAGTCCATTATGGCATGGGAATCAGGGAGGCAGGACCTACCGCAGCTGGTCACGTGGCATCCACAGCCAGGAAGCAGAAAATGATGAATGAGTGCTGACTGACTCGGTCCCTTTTCTCTATTTAGGAAGCTGAGGATCCCAGACAGGGCATGGTATCACCCAGAGTGGACAGATTGTCCAGCTTCAATTCAGGCAATCAAGTAAGCCCCCACAGGCGTGCTCAGAGGTCCATCTCTAAGGTGGGTCTAGAATCTGACCAGCTGACAGTAAAGTCTAACCATCACATTGGCCTGACTTTTCTTTCAAATGTAAAATGCCATGGATGTAACCAGAGTTGGCTCTCCCAGAAACATGCACCAAATGTTACTCAAGCTTTCAATGCAAACCCCTAACCTTCTGTGTGGTCATGGGCTTCTGTTGCTGTCAGCTAAGCAGCAGGTTCCACAAAAAAAGCTGCATGGGATTCTGTTACTGTCAAGTTCCCGAGATGAAAAGTCTGAGATAGAGGAAGGGTCAGGGGCCTTGGCTCCCTCATCCCAGTTCCAGAATCACCTCCAAGAGCCTGCCAGTTCCCTGGCAGAATGAGTCCAGTCCTTACAGGCTTCTCCTGGTGTCCTGGGGCTCACTTTTACATGGGCACAGCTGCAGTATTCTGGAGAGTCAGCCACCCCTACCTGACTCAGCCTTAGCTCGCTGGATGTGCTAGTCCTTCCTGTCTACAATGCAACAGCGCCGAGATATTTCACTGCTGAAAGATACAATTCAATTCATGTTAAGTCATCTTCCAGAAGAGAGCACCGAGTCCAAATCATGACCCAGGGAGACTTGCATATTCTATCCATAACCGTATCCAAGGCATATCGGCATCCTCCAAACACTGGACCTCTTTATAAGATTAAAATAGGAAACTATATAAACCCAGTGTTTGCCCATTGCAGGCCACTTGGGAATTCATTTTCATAAGTGATCCCTTCTCCTCCACTAGTGTGTCCAGAATACCTCTCTGAAAAGACAGGTACCATGCCAAGCGGTCCAACTGAGAACAACTGAAGACATTTAAATCATGGCTGCTTGTCTGTTATCAGCCAAGACTAAAGTCCAGGCAGATGGATGTGCCTCTCTGACTGTCCATCACCTCTGGTTCTCTCCTGGTCTCAGGGAGCTCTCAGTGGTGGCCGTGCTGATGGACTCAGAACCTGGAGCAAATGAGCCATCGTTATTAACACAGGAGAGCAAAGCAGGCTGCTGGCATCCTGCCAAAGCTGTTTGAATAAGGTTGTGCCCTCCAGTACAGGCTCTGGTTGATCCCTGGCAGTGCCAGTCGAATTGGGAAGCAACAAGAGCCTGGCAGTAGCTGGTTCCTGTGTGGAAGGAAAGACAGAGGGAGAGAAAGAGAGAGAGCCGAGAGAGAGTCTAGCCCCAGAGCTGCCCATGCTGCTGTGGTTAATCAGAGCTGCAGCTGGCTGTAACAGGCCCTTGCATTAGTGGTCATAGGCCCTGGGGCCTCCTGCAGCCTGCAGCACTGTGGTTTGTCCCCCTGCTAATCCACCTGGGCACATCCCCCTGTGTGATGGAGCAGGAGCGGAGCGAAGTCACCGTGGTGGCTGTAAGCTTCCTTTCCAACAGATGCTGCTTTCATGAACGCCTGACTTTGTGATTAACTCTGGCTCTTTTTTTTTTTTTTTGCCATATGCCTTTCCCAAAGCCGCTTTAGCTCCTAGTGCAAGCTGAGCACAGGCGATTTCATTAATCCCGCGCTGTGGGCTCCCGGCTGCTTGCTTCGTGGCAGCATCTGCACTTGGCTCTTGGCCTGCCTCCTTTGGCCTGGCTCGAACAATCGCAGGCCTATTTGTCCGGACAGGCTCATTATCGGTTTAACCCGTGGACTCACAGCGGCTACCACAGAGCCACCGTCTCCATTCAGAACTGAAGCTGATCAGAACACATCCTTAAAAGGACCACCCCTGTGGAGTCTTCTTCAGGCCTTGTGTGGAAAGAAGGGAAGAGAACAGTCACAGAGCGAGCTAGTAGTTAGTGCAGAGCCAGCCCAGGGCGGGGTACTAAAACCGAATGGGATCTAGCCTTGGTTCTGTAGCTATAAGAGGTGAGAGTTATATGAATTTTGGTGAGAGACATGTGTTAAATAATTATCTGGGACCCGATGGGAGATCAAGTCTGTGTGTTCCTTTGCTAGGTTTTCCAAACATCTACTTAACCCTCCACCAGCTCTTCCTGGTACATAGGGTAAGGGCACGGAAGTCAATTAGCATCTTCCTGTTAACATGAGGATTTGCAAGGAAACTTCCTGAGCGGTGGAGTCTACATTCTTAAGGCCCAAACACATCCACAAGAAACAGCTACTTACAAGGGTGGAAGATGAACTATGCTGAAAGGTGGAGAAGCCAGTGTGCTGTGTGTTATGGTTTTCATCTTTTTAAGAGACAAGCCCACTCCTGGTAACCCATGCCCTGCTCTCGCCATCTTGATTTCTCACTGTCTTCTCTCTTGGGTTGCGTGCATCTCTCTCTCCGCTTTCCCCTTTCTCTGTCTCTCTCCTCTTCTTCTGTTTCTTTCTCTCTCCTCTAAGTAATAAATATCTAATTCTATTCCATACAACGTGTCTGCCTCCCACCCACGTGCCCGCCTGCCACTGGGAATCTGCACCTTCTGGGGACTCAGCCAGCATTTTTAAAAAATCATAAAACTGTGAGCGGAACTCAGGCAAGCAGTGCGGAAGACCATCTGAGGGCCCTTGTGGCTGTTTCTAAAGCCTTAAAGATGTGCACTGTTTGGCTGGGGAGATGGTCCTTGGGCCTAAAGGGCTTGCCCTCCAAGCATGAGGACCTGAGTTCATTCCCCAGACTTCATATTTGAAAAGTCCTAGTTGACTGGCCAGCCAGCCTCGCCAAATTGCCAAGATCCAGGCCAATGAGCAGGGTCTCAAAAAACAAAGTAAGGCCACTCAAGATTGACTGCTGGTCTCTATTTGTGCAAATACACATATATACACCAAGAAAGAAAGATGGTCCATTTCCTTCTGCATTCCCATAACAAAAGGACCCAAGGTCACACAGACACGCATGCACACGCACATACGTGTACAGACACATACAGAAATACAGCTGGCACTTTTGCTGTATTTAGAAAACAACAACAAAGCCAGCAACAAGAGGCCTGTCTATCTCCCCACCCACCCAGAACTGGGGAAAGCTACTGAAAACACGACGTGGTCTTCCTGTGACACTGAAACCCAAGACACCTGTAGAAAATGGGATTGTTTATTCCTCCCTCAGCAATGGTGTATACTCTGCCTGGAAACTACACCAAAGGAGACCAGGAAAGGAAGGCAACTCAGGAGGGAGCTTGGTGACTCCCTCCAGGAGGGCTGAGGGGCCCTGCAGAGCTGTGTCACTAGGACAGGTCCCCTGTGGAGCTTTGCTGTGCAACCCCTTTTTACTGCCCCCTCCCCAACTGGAAAGATGCTGCAAGCTCAAGGAAGGACCAGTTTCTGCAACAGAATCCACAGCTGCTCTGGGGTCTACTAGGCCATGGTGCAGAGAGAGAAAATAGGATGGAAATATAGCAATGTTCTGGCAAAGTTCTCACAAGAGAAAATAAAACCAAAACATTTTATTGCAAGCACCATACTCTTTCCTACCCCAAAGCTGCCTGCCTATTTCTGTTGTTTCTGCGGATAAACCATCTTTACAACAATGTACAAGCCCTGAGATGGTGAATGTCTACTCAGATACAGTTTGTTATCGGGACTGCACACTAGTAGAGCTCATTGCTGATGCTCTGACCCTTTCCTAAAGACAACCTTCTCTTGTTCAAGGGTCCCAATCTCTGCAGAGCACTGCTACCCCAGAACATCTCACACACACACTGGTGCCGGTCCATTTGCCATGCATTCTGCCATGTGATGGTCTGTGCAGCTCTCCACACAGTCTGATAGGTGAGGGGGTCTGTGCAGCTCTCCACACAGTCTGACATGTGCTGGGTCTGTGCAGTTGAAGGAGCCCATGGGTGTTTAAGCTCCCAAGCCAACTGTAAAATGTGCTTGTTGTAGTTGTACTGTGTCAACCTGACTGCATTTGGATCAACTAACAGATGTGATCTGGGGTGGGGGCCTTTTCCTGGGAGGGATAACAGGGAGAGCCGGCTCTCCCCCAGAGTTGGGATACCTGCCAGGCAGCCCAGAAACACAGAGCTGGGAGAAAACCAGGTATACCTCTGTGTGGCCACCTCCACTTACTCCATGCTGGTCAGGACATCTGGCCTGCTGCTGCCTCTTCTGCGGCCACCACCCTTCTCTGACAGAGCCCAGCTTCTCTGGCTTTCCGATGCCAACTGAAGACAGGCTACTGTTGTTAAACTATACAACCAACATTGTGTGAGCCTGTCTAAAGTCCCCTTTGTAATAGAGGTTCGAATCAGCTCTGGTCTCCAGGGAATCCTAACAGCGCCCAAAGTTGAGGGTTGTCGGAAGACAATCTGACACCAGGTGTGTGAGCATCAAATGCCACAGGATGAACCAGGGCAGCCCCTTTCCCCTGCTGTCTGAACTCAGCACAGCAGCCTCCATGCCACAGATTGAAATTCAATGTAGAGCTGGGCCAGTGACCGAAAGGAGGCTAAGACAGAGCAGAAGGCTCACCAAACTGAAATCAGTGGAGCCTCCAAAGCAGGGCATCTCCACAATGTCTCCCCCAAGCTCATCAGCACTCTTGGCCTTCTTGTAGCAAGCTCCTCCCCGCGGGCTTGCTTTGAACGTCAGTAGCAATCTCTACCTGGTCCAGGAAAATGCCCATTTCCTATCCCAAATCCTCCTCACCCCATCCATGTATCACAGCCCACATCTGAGTGTGGAGCGGCAGATTTTAAAAGGCAGGTGGGCAGCGATGTTTCCTGCTTCCATGCCTCTGCAGTTGGGGCTAGTCCCACAAACAAGTTAGACCCTAGACACCAGAGACACAGAGAGAGTCAGTCTGAGCAGCAATGTCTGTGAGGACACCCTAGGCCATGTATCCCCATGGTGAGTTACTGAACTTCAAAATCCCTACACACCATAGTAGATCCTTAGGCAGGAACCTCAAACAGAAATGACCTCAGAAGCCAGAAAGTAAAGGGCTGAGTGGAGAGTATAACACAATAGAGATTATTCGGAACTGGAGACATCAGATAATTCTCAATCCTGAAGGCACGAAATTTGAAAATGACCAGATAAAATACATTTAGAAATCAAAGCTGCCCCATTGGCCCCTATATTTGAACTCAGGCCTAAATTCATAGTAAAAAAAATGATTTTCTTCATCTGCCCTCCAAAGCATATGTCCTAGTCTTAGAAGCAATAGTGGTCACCCCTGAGCTCAGAATGATGTCTTCATTGCTGCCCTCCAGCAGGAGAGGGAGTCCATAGTGTGATTCAGATGTGAAGTGTCCTCAAAAGGAATGTCTTATCTAAAGGCAGCTTTCCAGGTGGCAGTTGGGGGGGAAGTTCTAGAAGCCTTAAGATGTGATGCCGAGCTGGAGGGGGTAGCTGGAGGCATGTCCTCGAGATGTTATCTTCCCCTGGCCTTCTTGCTCGCTCTTGCTCTGCTTCCCTTCTTCCATGAGATAAGCAGCCTGGATAGAACTGCCCCCATGATGCTGTGCCTCACAGAAGGCCCACACTCAATGGAGCCAGCACTGTGAATGGAGGCAGCTGGTCCTTAGAATGAAGATTAGACCCTCTTCCTTACAGTGTTTACAATGTGATACATTGTTTACATCAGTGTGTGTCAAGGAGCGGCAAAGTCTGACCTCTGCAGGGCTCCTGAATCTGGGACAAGCTTTGGCAATTATTCTGTGCTTTCAACTCAGCTGCTCTCTCTTCAACTCCCCTCTCCTCACCCAGAGTCTATTTCCATCTTCCATCCCAGTAGGTGCTGCTGCCTTTACCGTATACCCTCTCCTGTTCTTCCCTCTGCAGCTTGAACGCCTTGTGAATTCCCACGGCGTCTCATATTTGCTTGTTCATGGATGCAATCCCTTTACGATCGTAAATATCTACGTACATTAGTTACTTCTTTATGGCTGTGATAAAACACCATAACCAAGGCAACTTATAAAAGTAAGGTCTTATTTGAGCTTATGGTTCCAGAGAATAAGAGCCTGGCATGGATTCTTAACAGCAAGTAACAGGCATGGTGGTAGGAGCGGCTAGGAGCTCACATCTCAGACCACAAGCTGGAAGTCAGAGCACACTGGGAGTGGCATGAAGCTTTGAAACCTCAGTCTTCCTCCAATGACACACTTCCTCCAACAAGACTTACTAAACTTCCCCCAAAGCGCCACCAGCTGGACGAGACCAAGTATTCAAATGCCGGAGTCTGTAGGGTCATTCTCTTTCAAAGTACCACACAGCCTCCCTAGGCTGATCTGGAGGTCCTTAAACGTCAGATGATCATGTCTGCTCCTGTGGCCACACAGCCTGGTGGCGTGTTAACACTGCTGGTGGCAGTGAACATTTGCATATGTGGTAACAGAGTTTGCCGATGGATTGACATAGAAGGTATGGGTAAGAATGTGCACAGCTGTACCTTTTGCAGCATCCACTGTTGGAAATGAGACACTTAAAATGTATTCACTGACTCCTGTGCAGAAGACAGGCTATGATGCACCAATAAAAAGGAAGATATGAACCTCACAAATGCAACTCCAAGAGGAAAGGTCCATGTCACAGAAGACTACATGAGGCACGCCATAGCGCATACACACTATGTTAAAATGATAGCTCTGGGCACACACACATATATCATGAGCTCGGTTGGTGTGGGTGTGAGAACTACTGAAATTGAGTCTCACAACTGGCTGGCTGACCCACAGGAGTGAACTGTCAACTACGGTGTCAGCAGGATGAGTTCTTTCTGAGACTTCAGGAGAAGGGGCTGAGGAAATTGAGAGTCAGGTGATGAAGCCGACTGTGCTCACAGTATCAACGGGCTGTTGGCCTGTTTATGTACTCAGTTGATACTTACAGTATCAATGGGCTGTTGGCCTGTTTACGTACTCAGTTGATACAGTATCAGTGGGCTGTTGGCCTGTTTACACTACTCAGCTGATACAGTATCAACGGGCTGTTGGCCTGTTTACGGACTCAGTTGATGCAGTATCAATGGGCTGTTGGCCTGTTTACGGACTCAATTGATCTCACAGTGTCAACGGGCTGTTGGCCTGTTTACGTACTCAGTTGATCTCACAGTATCAACGGGCTGTTGGCCTGTTTACATACTCAGTTATCACCCTCCTTTCCTGACACGTAGGAGGAAAGTAGGGGAGTCTGGAAACCCAAAGAGCAATTGCTCCTGCATTCTTGGAGGCTAGGTGCCATGTTCCTTACTTTTCCCATCCCTGACAAAACTCCTGGCAGGGGTAATGGAGGGGAAAAGGTTTATCTGGGCTTATGGTTTCAGGGGGATCCAGTCCAGCCTAGCAAGGTGGGCCTGACCCCGCAGTGACAGCATGAGGCAGAGGCTTGCTCACATGGTATAGACCAGGAGGCTGAGGGTGGGGCTAGTGTAGCCTTCAAAGGCTTGCCCTTAGTGACCTCATCCCCCCCAGCTACACCCCACCTCCTAAAAGTCCCACAGCCTTCAAAACAGCCCCCTCGGCTGGAGACTGGGGCTCAGAACACGAGGGGGCGTTAACCGATTGTAAGCATTCGAGGTGCTGAGATAGCTGATCGCGGTACTCGTGTTCACAGCCCTCACTAGCTTCCTGGCAAAATCATTATTTGAATAATTTAGAGAGCGAGTGTGGACACATTAGAAAGACATAACTACCAGCACTGCAGGGCTCATCGTCAGGGGGGTTTGGCCCGGGTGCAGCTAAGGGGTTCAGTAAGACCTGAATTTAGGTGCTCTGGGTAAGCCTATTGCACTCTGGAATAAGAAATCTAAACACAAGAGAGATAGATAGACATAGGAAAGAATAAAAACAGATAAAGAGAGATGATAGATAGATAGATACATAGATAGATGATAGATAGATAGATGATAGATAGATAG
>LOJH01034906.1:0-15902 GCA_001685095.1 Ellobius talpinus
TGCGGGAGCCGGGTGGGACGAAAAGCAGGCCTGCGCTCTCCCTATCACTACAGTAGAATGGTCCTGGCTAGGAACTGGTGGGTAGGAGAAAATGGTTAGAAAATGGAGGAGAAAGGAGTACAGCGCTTTGGTTTTGTAACATGAGGAAGTTTTGGAGATCAGTTGCTCATCATTGTGAACTTACTTAACATTACTGAAATGTAAATTTATAAATGCTAAATGGAAGTTTTATTTTGGGGGCTTTACCACAATTAAAAGCAAAACAATTTAAAATCATTGCTTTCTGCCACCATGAATTCAATAATCCTACCACTGGAATTCACTAGTCTTCTGTTTAGAGACATTGTAAGAGCTCACCTTGTAAAATTGTGTTTACAACAAGCTTTCTGGGTAATATATTCTGAATGCCTAATTGAGAAATAAGTTTGGCATTAAGTGTCAGCTGCATAAATCTTATATTTTCCCCAATATCCATATGTCAAGGGACTATAGGTTAGAGCCCCACATTGTATAGATCCAAAATGTGCTACAAATTCTCATCCAAACTGTAGCCGTTGTGTTAGAAGATAAACAATTTGTATGGAAAGAGGACATAACAGATGCTTCAACAGCTCCTCTAAGACCTGATGCATGCCACAACTCTTATTCTATATGTTATTTACCTTTTTCATAGATATTTGATGCTCAATGAATGCTGATATATAAAAAGAAACAAATAATCCCAGGCTGACTTAAGGGATATACAATCTGTATAGTCATAAAGGGGCTTATCCCATAGAAGGGTGCTGTACTTGAAGCCATGTTGGATAACACTCTCTTGAAATTCTTAATAATTTTACCTTTGAACATGTTATGGTTTGGATAGGAAGTGCCTGCCAAACAGACATATATTAAAGAGTTAACTCCGAAAAGGAGGTCTCTGGGGACAAATCCTCCAGGCTATGCCTTGTCCTAGGTGGTCTCTGTTTTACCCTCTGCCTCTCATTCGCTATATGTAAAATGTTCTGCTCTCCGCTACCTCCTCCAACATGATGGATGCTCTGAAACTGTGAGCCCTTTCCTCCTGTTAGCAATTTTCCAAGGCCAGTGAAATGGTTTGGTGGGTGACATAATGGCTACGGAAAGCATGGCAACCAGAGTTTGATCCCCAGAACCAACTCCACAAAGTTTTTCTCTGGTCTCCACATGTATACGGTGCCTCCTGGGTGCCCCACACACATCATATATGAGAAGAATAATGCTTTTTACATTAGCAAAGTCATTTTTCCAGGTATTTGTCCACAGTGATGAGAAAACTGACTGCTCACTTGTGTTTTGTTAGTAAGGTTTGGTAGGATAATGTGAGACAAGCAGATGTGTTTGTTATGTGTGTCTCTTGGTTCCTCCTGCCTCAGCATTTGCCATTCATAATGCCTACTGAACATAGAATCCAAGTGGACATACAGTATGTGGCAATTCAGTGAACTCACTCAAAAGCTGTTATGTGACAGCCCCGAGAAGAAACATTTTCTATCTGAGCCAGCACTTATATCAACTTCAAGAAAAGCAATAATCTTCCAAGAAACATGGAGGACTATGGGATTACTGCTTCTGTATTGGAATTCCCTATGTTAAAGAAACAATGACAAGCAGGAAAATAAGGTTGGGCAACCCAAGGTTTCCTTTCCTTCTACTCTTTCCTTCTTCCTCAGAAAACCACAGATGGAGAGTGGTGATAGAATGTGTGTCTAGGAAGAAGTGAGATAAAAGTGGTTGAGTTAGTTTAGTGCAGCATTTCCACACTTCTGGGAAGGGCAAAATGCATAGAAATGTATGAGATGTAAATCACATAATGCTGGTGTTTCCACTAACATTCTTATATTTGCATTTATAACTCACACCATGCTGTACAAGAAGAGTGGAAAATTCAATACTAATAATTCAAATTTTTTATTTTTCCCTACTTAGAATGTCATTCAATATAATAGCACATGAAAAATACTATGAGGAATCAATAAGGAAATGCAGAAAACAGGAAATGTCTATCAGCCCATCCTTATGGTGCTTCTTGACACACATTCTGAACAAAGTGTCCTGTACTTTTCTTTCACACTGAGACCCACAAATGGTCTAGCTGACTCTGACATCTACCCGAGCTCTTACTCAGCATGATGTCCAGGAGGTGGAGAGAATCACACAAGGATTTCCCTGTTTGGGAGGGCTTGCAATGAAATTCATGTCTCTGTTTGCAGAGCTAAGAAACCATGAGACAGTCTTTCAAGTTTGTTTTTTTTTTGTTTTTCCTCCTCACCCATGCTGGACATATGATTACGCAAAAAGGATTTGAATGAGCCACTCATATACAAAGGGTTCCATGAAAACCAGTTTGCTTCTGTGATGTTAACCAACAGCACCTGTACTAATGCTTACATGTGAAAAGAAGTTAGGAACAGATGGGGTGCTAAGAGTAACTGTCACCAGTCATGGAAACCTGCTTTCTTTTTATAGCCTCTGGTGTAATGATCTGCCCACACCCTGCCCACTTTTCAGGTTTAAGTACAAGACAACATTTGGTATACATTTCCTGTAATAAAGAAGCATGTGATGATTATTCCCAAGACATTATTTTTAAGACTATTGTGAACTGTGGTCTGTCTTTGGTTTCTCCTTCAAGCAAAAAACAACTTGACTCAAAGCGTCACTTGATTCAAGTTGGGTAACCACAGCTATTGTGACCAACTCCCTGAAGGAAAATGAATGGGGACAAATTTACCCCACACTTCGAAGACACCAAAGTATTACATGACTTGGTAACTCCTGGGACAGAACAAATCTTGTAATATTGAACAAACACAGACACACACATACACAAACATACAAACACACACACACACACGAGAGAGAGGCATACATTCATACCATAAGAATGAAACTAAGAATGCAAAACTATATGTTTTTAAAACTGGCATGATTGCCTATTTGTTTGAATATATATAACTTTGACGATTTTGTGAATGGACAGGCTTTTTGATGTGTGTACATGTATCTATATTTGTGACTAAACACAACTTGAAAATCAGTCATGTTGACAGATAATTACTTTTTCCTCAGCCTTAACAAAGGTAATACAGCATAGGTTGATGTTATTGATTAAAAGAATAATCCATGCACGAATCGAAATTGGGATCTTGTAATAGATCTTGTAAAAGTCAATAACATAGTCAGTCCATGGGCAAATCTAATTTGTGCTCAAATATTCTGTCCTGTGCCCCATGCTTTTCTGAAGAGGTTATTGACAAAGTAAACAGTGAGAATATGGCAAATAAAGGCAGATTCATCCTAGGGAATTCCCTGAAGTTTCATTCCCAAAGTAAGAGAAAGGCATTAATAGTGAACTGGTACATCAAAAGTAAAGAAAGACTTAGGTATGTGGAACTTCCTGGAAATCTTTGAATCTATAAAAGTTATTAAGAGTTATTTACATGGTTCTGGATGGATGATCCAAGATAAGTATGTTTGAAATCAAGTGCAGTTTATTTAAGCAGCTATCTGGCCCATGTTAGGAGGCAGAGGCTCTTTAACTCTATACTGGATCAATAAATCCCAGCCAGTGTTTATAATTGCTGTTAGACTGAAGCACATGAAAATACTCATCAAACTATCATACGGTTTAACTTAACAGTTAAATATTTATACTTATTATTTTCATTAAAATGTGACTTTCTTTTTTAATCCATTTAAATAAGAATTTGTTTTACTAAATAAAATACTGAGAACTTCTGGAAGTTGGTTGAGTCTGTCACACAGAACATATATCAACTTGACTATGCCCATAGTCCCAGAAGGGCTTATCAAATCCATTTCCTTCAGGAGGTGAAGCAGCTTATTAGACTATCTCATCACTTTAAAGATAGCTTTCTTTATACTGGAAAAGAAAATGCAATTAGACAGTGCTCTCTTGGAAAAGATAAACTGTGCATGAGTTAGGAAGATCCAGTAGATGTCCAGAATCTTCTATGAGGCTCTTATAGAGAGAGGAGAGTAAAATGGAGAGTGAGGTTCAGAAGGCCGTGCACAAAACCTTACAAAACTATTAGCATATGAAAAAAGTTGAAAAAGATGAAGGGCTGTCCAACTAAAACCAGCTGGTGCCACTGGCACAAGCTCAGAGGCACTCCAGGGTGTCTGAAGGTGACCTGCGGCTCATTAAGATGCTGGTGAGACATTTTATGCATAAAGTTGTATGTAGAAAGAATTACATGTAACACACAAAGCATGGTTGGAAAAGTCCATTNGCACAAAACCTTACAAAACTATTAGCATATGAAAAAAGTTGAAAAAGATGAAGGGCTGTCCAACTAAAACCAGCTGGTGCCACTGGCACAAGCTCAGAGGCACTCCAGGGTGTCTGAAGGTGACCTGCGGCTCATTAAGATGCTGGTGAGACATTTTATGCATAAAGTTGTATGTAGAAAGAATTACATGTAACACACAAAGCATGGTTGGAAAAGTCCATTCTGTCCAGATGAGTCAAAAAAGCCTGTACTATGCAAACAAGTCATAAATCAAAAGCCCCAGTTTATACAGCCAGGCCTTGGAGTTCCTTAGCTTTCTCTCTGCTCAGGTTCTCTTCCTCCCTTGAAAATTTGTCATTATTAAAAAGCTGTTTCTGTTTCTGCTGCCACTGTGTGCCTCTGCTTAATTCTTTGGGGAGCAGAGAACCCAGAACCCCATGCTATTAGCCAAGGCTGATATGGTTCTGTGTTTTCCTTTTGAGCCATTCTGGTATATAGTGAGAAAATAGTTGCTATAGCCCTGGTGAGGATTTTTTTCTAAACTTATTAAAAAGAATCATGTGCAGAATCAAGGATCTGATTATAATAATGCTGCTCTTAACCAATTACATAAACAAGCATATCCTGAGAGTTATGTTTAAGAGAACAGGTTGCAAATGTGATATGACAAGAATCATATGAATTCTTATGAAACAGCAGAAAAATGTTGGAAACAAATACTCAAAAATAGTACTATTCACTTAATAACAGGACTATTTGGTATAACGCTCACAAACTTGCTTCTCAATTTTTGGATTTCAAATGAAAATTGTCAGGGGCTGAGGCAAGATGGTTCAGTGCATAAAGGTAGCTGCTGCCAAGGCTGAGTGGAAAGAAGAAAACCATTTCCTGGAAGTTGTCCTTTAATCTCCGCACATACATGTAGACACACAAAACTGAATAAATGTAATGAAATTCATATATATGCAAAAATGAAAAAACCTTCAATTTCCAGCAGCCACATTGGCTGGCACAGCTGTTTGTCACCCCAGCTCCAGGGAAACTAACATCTTCTGGCCTTTATGAGCACCTTCACACACATAATACACCCACATACACACACACAGAGATAGTGACAGAGAGACAAACACAGACATAGACACAAAGACTCATAGACAGACACACAGAGAAAAGCAAAAATAAAAATAAATCCTCAAAACATAAATTGCTGCTTTGAAAATATTCAAGCATGGCTATTAGGAACACAACTACTATCTATCATTTCCACCATTTAAGAAAAGCAGAGACATTTTGATGCCAAAAATGTTTTATCTTTGAAAAAAATCATTATATTGTCTTCAGTTTTCTCATTTTGCTACCAATTGCGGAAAATATATTAAGAATTAGCTTGGGTCCATGGACCTAATCAGCCTTCATTGATTTAACAATCCATATCAATTATTGGATATTTACACATTCTAAGTACTGTGCTAAGAAATATGTAAATCAAGTTTTGATACCACAGTTGGGAATGATTATTTTCATTTTATAGATAAGAAAACAAAGAGATTCGGTAACACTTTAAAACCTGTTCCTGTAAAATCAGGGCAAAGTCTTACAACAATCTAAAGAGATTTCCAGTTACTTAACTGGTAATTGAAATAATGGATCCATATGTAATTTCCAAAGCCTATATTTTTCTTTTCATTTTTTTCTGACTGACCCAGAGCTAGGATCCAGGGCCTTATGCATGCTAAGCAGAAGTTCTGCCACAGAGCCACACACCTAGGCCCAAAGTGTAGATTTTAGTGTTTTTAGATTAGAGTTTGCAGAGCCACCATCTTCATGAGATCATTCAGAATTGCAGATAAAATTTCAGAATTGTCCATGTGAGCTGGAAAAGTCTCAGTCCTGAAACAGATACCATAGGGAGAATTCTATTTTACATTAAGATCTGTATTAAGTATTTCTCTGTCCCTCCAGCCAGATCCCAAATAATGACAGAAAGACTTCTTATTAACTATGAAAGCTGTCCAACAGCTTAGGCTTGTTTTTAGCTAGCTCTTATGACTTAAACTAATCCATTTCTATTAATCTGTGTGCTGTTCAGAGTCTCATTTACCCCATCTGCTTACTGTCCATTCTGTTTCCCTACTTCTCTGCGTCTACCTAGTGACTCTTACCTTCTTCTTCCCAGCATTCTGTGTGCCTAAAAATCCTGCCTATTTGCCATTCAGCTATTTATTGAACCAATAAGAAGGACATATCTTCCCAGTGTACAAAAATATTATCTCACAGCATTTTCCCCTTTTGTCTAAATAAAAAGAAAAGGGTTTAGCTTGAACACAGTAAAGCTACATATAATAAGAGTAATTATCATGTAAGAATTAAATTAACAATGATTAGTTCATTTGTATTTGGCAATTTTGTAGATAAATACTTTATTATTTATCTTATCTTGGTAAGTTCAAAGTTCTACACCTAATTTATCTTTTATCATAACTAAGGAAAACTATAATTATAGGTATTTAGTCTTACTCTATCAAAGATACCAGAAGTATACAATATTACCTGAGTAAACAAGAAGTACAGTGCAGTCTACTTTCAAAACGAAGAAATATGGCTGCCTGGACAGTCACCCCAAGATTTCTCTGCAACACTGGGGCATCTATCTTCAGCCTACTGGCCTAGAATATCTGATAGACTTTTCTGTGAAGCAGGAATTTTTGAAGTACTGTCCTACCTTGTCTTGGAAAAGTTGACAGTTGCTTTCATCTGTGTCCTGCGCTCCCAATTTGGACAGCATTTTGTTAGCAGTTAAGTCAAGGGCAGTTTCTTTGCCCAGTGGCTAGCTCTTACCACAAGTAAAGCAAACTCCATATGGAGGTTCAATGATACTCATCATCATTTAACAATGTGCATAGGCTTAAGAAAGTAAAGGGTACAGTCAGAAAAAAATAAATAGTTTATAAATAATAAAGTCTTTAAAGAAAGATAACAGACAGACTTTCATGGAATCACACGTGGTCTCTTCCCATTTAAGGACTTATTTTGTATTAAAAACATATGGATGCATTAACTATTAGTGAAAAAGGAGGGCATGAGTTTGGAGAGTGGGAGGAGTTTAGTGAGGGTTTAGAGGAAGAAAAAGGAAAGGAGAAAAGTTGCAATTAAATTGTAATCTCAAAAAGGAAAGAAAATGTATTAGAGTTTGAGAAAACATAGAAGGGCTTACATAAAATATACTGTGTATGTGGACTCATTAATAAACATTTTAGCTCTTGGTATTACCCTTTCTTTTCTCCTTTCTAAATGTTATGCTATACTCACATGCATTTCTTTACTTATATCTAAATATACATTATAGGCTATGATCTGCATATGAGGGAGATAGTGCGGTGTTATTCTCTCTGAGATTGGATAACTTTGCTTAATATTATACATTCTAAGCACCAATTTTCCTACACATTTTGTGGTTTCATTTTTCTTTAGAGATGAATTCCATTTTGTATATGTAACAGATTTTCATTATCCATTCAAATAGATTGGTTCTATTTCTTTGTTATAGTGAATAGAGCAACAACAGACATGGTGGTGTGGTAGGTCATAAAGTGAAAGAGCTGGAGGCATTAATAAATATTTTACATTTGGAACAGCAAACATCGACTAACTCAACAGTGTATTAAGAAGTGCCTGAGTTAACGGGAGCTCACCAAATCCAGCTGGACTGGGACTGAACGAGCATGGGATCAAACTGGACCGAATGTGGCTGACAATTGGGGCAGACTGAGGGGCCAAAGACAATGGCACTGGGATTTGTCTCTACTTGCTCACAGTCTTGCTCGCATTTACTCAGTTTTCCTCAGAGTGTGATTCATCTTTCAGGAAGGAAGTGCAGTGTATAACCACAGCCCAGGCCAGAGAGATGACTTGGCTCTAGAATGCAGTAGAAGTTGGGGCTGTCCAAGGGCAGAGCAGTGGTTGTAAGCTGAGTAAGAACTGTGTCACCAGCTGCCTCCCCCCTTGATGGGCACAGCTGAATAGAGCCTTGACAATTATCTAGGTCAACTTATTCCACAACTTGATCCCATCAGATGTAAACTATTACAGAGTTCCAAAAGACAATCAGTCTCTCCTCTGATCCCATTTACTCTCAACTCTAGGAGGAGCAGTAGTTACTTTATTAGCCTTAATTAAAATACAGGTGGTTGATGCCAAGGTTTTTCCTTCTTGTTTTGAAGATAATCGTACTAATTCATTTGTAGTTGGTGCCTACAAGTTTTTGATAAAAGGCTGGGTAGGAATCCAGTCCTTTCAGTGCTCTTCCTATGTTCTTAATAGCAAATTTCATCACTCAAGACCTTGCTGATGCTTTTGCAAGTTAGTTACTGCTGCTAAAATAATTTGAATATCAAAATATTTAAAAAGATTTCCAATCTTTGCCTACTTTTTTCCCATTTCTCTATTCATAAAAAGTAGAAGAGGCTTCAGCTATAACTTCAAAAGTCACCAATGATGTGATTGTTTACCTATTCCAAGCCTGGCATATAATTCTAAATAAGTTATTATCTTTCATAAGAGCTGCTGGTATCTTCTACTACATGTGTCAAATCCCAAATGAAGCAATTATAAACTGCAATCAAGTATCTTAAAAGTGTTAGTTAAGATTGCCTCCTCATTTTGCTATCAGAACCATGTCTTATTCACTTTAGAGTAGCTTACAAAGAGCAGGTAACTTTGTGCCCATGGAAGGTGATAATTAGTAGAAATCTTATTTCTTAAGTTTAGCTCTGGAGTTGAATAATAATCTCATTTGATAGTGGAATTGAAGGAAAAGCCCAAGAAGAGGAGAAAAGAAAACATAGTTGTGCTTCTTGCCACAAGGGTTTGAGAAAAAAATGAGAGTTGTGGCAAGTAGACTAATGGCTTTCCCCATAAAAGGTGCCTATGTCTTAATCCCCTAAATCTGTAAAAAAAATGTTATGTCACACAGCAAATAGGAATGAAGAATGCATATAGAATCAAGGCTGGTCCTCAGCTGATCTTAAAACAGGGAGATTTTCCTGGAATATCTAGTTAGACCTAGGTGTTACATTACTTTTTTATGAAGACAAGAACAAATTGTTCACCCCAGGTAGGACACCAACAGCAGACAAAAGAATCTATTCCACTCAAATTCAACCTTGTGAAACAATAAGTTTATTGGTGGAGGGAGAGAGAAACTGGTTTTTATGTTTTTATTAAACCTGTATAATTGAATGGGTGACGCAAAAACAGCAGCTTCACTGAAAAGTCCCTCACCATCCATCATGGCTAACAACTTCACACCACACAGAAGTTTCATCAGAGTGCTACTTTCAACTAACCCACTTCCTAGATAATATATCACTGACCTCCAGCCCTTAACCACCTATAGCTAAGAAGCTGGTAAAAGAGATAGGTGGAATCTCAGGTGAGGATCTGATGATTTTCCTTCCCTTCTACTATAGAGTATTGGTAGTTTCACTGCCATTACCATAGATAGACTTAGCTTTCATTGCCATGGCTCTCAGGTGAAGGTTATCTCTACTCCTTGATGGTCATCTAATGTTTGGAGGAAAAGCTATATTATAACAACACTAGGTGATCACAATGGTTGCTCAAAGTACAAGAGGAGGACACAGAGGTGACTATGGAAATGATCAGAGTGAAGTTATTTGAGAAGAACTTGAAGTGTTGTTAGCTGTGAAGGTGGGGAAGGATACTACGCACTAAAACACTGGCAGTCTTTACAAGCTGGAAAAGGTGAAGAACCATTCTCCTCTAGATCCTGCAGAATCAACATTTAGATTTCAGCCTACTGGACCTTAACTAATGAGACTGTCACACTTTTAATCTCTTCCACTGTCAAGTCATAAATTAGTGTTACTTAATCCACCTGGGTCTGTGTTTAGGCTGTGACATAAACAGAAAAAATGATTAAAAGCCTTTGTCCCATTTTAGGTCTGTGATAGGCTCTTGCCAGTGAGTGAACTGCGCACACATGGAACAAGGTCTGGTATGAAGCTGAAAAGGAGAATCCAGATGCCCCTAGGTAAAAAGCAAACCTTGGAGATTGAAGGACCCTATTACAAGTGACTTTAAATCACCATAGGACAGCTAAATTGAGCCAAGCAAAGCAGCAGATGTGATGATTCCTATATGTTGCTAATTCACACATTTCTCTTTGATTAAGAATCATTGTGTAAGGTGATGTCATACAGTTCATTAGTAGAGGGCTTCCTTAGTGTTTTAAAGGACCTTGGACCAATCTCCAGCCCAGAACTAACATATGAGATTAAGACCCTTAGTTCAATCTCCAATACATAACTAATATATAAGATCAAGATCCTTAGTTCCATATCCAGCACAGAACTAACATAGGAGATCAAAAATCATTCTAATTGCAATATTATCCTTCTTAAGAATCAAACAAGAACATTATACAAGTATAACACACATAAGTCAGCATCAGTGAGGAATATCTGATATGTGGGTATAAGAGATAGAGGGTTGTGCTCGCACATATGTTTTCCTTTTCCTTCATCAAAATAGATATTTTTGGTTGTACAAAGCTACTCAGCTGTTCTTGTTTAGAGTTGTGGCAATGTGATTAAGTTATAGCCAACAGCTAGAGGAAAAGGCTGAATCAGTTCCTTTTCTTACTTTCTGCTGGCTGGAATATTGATGTGGAATAAACTGTTTTGGACTTTGCAATGAGAACACTAGCTTGGACATGATAAGGTAATGCAACCGTGTCTGAGAAAGTCCTATATAAACTCATGTTTCTATGACAAGGAATAAAATTATCTTTGGTTGTTTCTAATCTTACTGAAGGTCTCTATTTTGATGTACTAAACAAATGCACTGACTATATCTGCAGATATGTTTAGCTGGGTTCTTTCAAATTAAAATAATAAATAATAATAAATACGGCTCTGTCAAATGTCTTAGTTACTATTCCACTGCTGTGATAAAACATCATGACCAAGGCAACTTATAAGAGAAAGCATTTAATTGGGGGCTTACTTATAGTTTCAGAGCTTAGTCCATGACCATCATGGTGGGGAGCATGGCACCAGGCAAGCAGGCACGGCACTAGAGCAGTAGCTGAGAGCTTACATCATGATCTTCATGTGGGAGACAGTGCAAGAGTGCAAGACTGGGCCTCGTATAGGCTTTTGAAAACTCAATGCCCACCTCCACTGACGCACATTCTCCAACAAAGCCACACCTCTTAATCCTTCCTAAACTGTCTACCAACTGGGAACCAGAATTCACATATGAGCCTATGGGGGCCATTCTTATTCAAAACCATTTCAGTCAACTTTGCCTTAGGGGTGTCATTTTTTTTTCTCCCGACTTGCAGTAATGATTAATTTTGATTTTTAACTTGATGATATTTAAAATCACTTCAAAGACCAGGAGTGATAATGAATTAGTTTCTGGGAAGGTTTAACTGAGATGGAAAGACTCAACCTGAATGTGAGCATACCAGGCACTGAATCAGAGGAAGGAAGGAAGCCAAAAACCAGCATTATTCCCTCTCAGCTTCCTGACTCTGGATGCAATATACTCTCTCTCTGCTGTCCCTATTGCTAGAGTACTTTAATTCTCACCACAGCTTCTCCACCATGGAGGACTTTATGTACCCTTGCCTAGTGGTCAAATAAAAAAATATCCCTTACTGTCTTAAGTTGCCTTTCTCAGGAATTTTGCCATGGCAATGAGGAAAGTAACTGATACACTTGACAATGGCCTTTTCTTCACTGTATTCACTAGTCAATAATGCCCATTTAACTGCCTTATAGTCATGTAGGTGAGGAATCCAGTACCGCTTTTGCTGGATTAGATTTGAGATGTTGGCAGACACAAAATTAACTCCATGTTTTTCTATGTACTTTTGTTTTGTTTTAGCAATTTTTTTGTCTTACTGGTTTTCTTTACTTTTTTAAAAAATAGTTTGGTTTTTTCATTTATTGAGAGAGAGATAAAGAGAGAGAGAAAACATGAAGCTGGGTGAGTAGGGAGATGGGGGGAATTCTGGGAGTAGTGACAAAGGGAAAATATATTCAAAATGTATACTTCTGACAAAACTAAATAATTAAAGAAATGATGTTGGCAGAGTTGTGTTCCTTCTTCAAGGATCCAGCAGAAAGGAGTGCTTCCTATCTGATTCCTTGTCTTTCTAGTAGCTACAGGCCATCAGCTTTTCTTGGTTGAGGGGATCCTTCCTCCATTTTGAAAGCTAGCAGTGCTGAGCTAAGACAGTCTCATACTCACATCTTACCTCTGCTTCCCTCTTCAACATGCACGAACACTTCTGATTACAATGGGCCACATGGATAAACAAAGATCATCTCTCCAATTCAAAGCCAGCTGACTAGTAGCTATAATTCTATTCTATTTATGTGCTCAATTCCCCTTTACCATGTGATCTAATATATTCACAGTCTCTGGGGATTAAGGCATGGTTATCTTTGGAAAACCATTATTCTAAGCATTGTCCATCCTGCAACAATAACATTTATGTGTGTACGTGTATGTACATCCAATTCCTACCTTTTTCTAATGTGAAGCCTAGAAGCTATGCCATCCTCATACCAACTGAGCACACTTTGCACCTAGATTTTAGTTTCTATCTCCATTAAATAAACGTGAAGTTCTTGGAGAAAGGGGTGATTGCAGGGATATGACAGAGGAAGTTCAAGCAGGGTGGATCAGTCTATTGAGCCAGAAAGTCAGGAAGTACTCAGAGAAGGATAAAGGGTTTTTCCAGAGTACATAGGAGCCACCTTGGCCATTATTTAATCTGAGACAATCTAATTTGAAACTAAACAATGATTGTAAAGGATGGTAAACCAACTGCATAAAATAAAAACCCTTGAGTCTGTCTATGTAAATAAGTAAATGCCAGACAAGAGAAATTTCTTTCATATTAGGTGACATCTAGAATTATAATGAATAATAGAAACAGAGAATCACCATTTCACATCACCATAAAAATAACTGATTTAAGTAATAGTCATAAGTGAATGACTAGAACCAGTCACTGATGTCCCATTTAGGTAGAGTATGGTAGAATACTTTCCCGTGATCTATGTAGAAATAAAGTAGTATGCACATCCATTATTGCTCTTGGAAAATATGATCCAGGGCTCTTGACTTTCCTAGATGTACAGAAGTGCCTTGGTGGACTATGAAGGTCAAGCATCTAACATACACAGCTGGGAATACATGTACTCAGGGGGAGAGGCAAGAGGATAAGCACAAGTTTGAGTCCAGCCTACAATGACTGTAGGGAGATTATGTCTCAGGAAAAAAAGAGAAGAAAAAATAAAAAGCAGAATTTAGCACCCAAGACTTAAGATATTTAAGGGTATTTAAAGAACCTAGCACACACAAGTGAGTGGTATTAGAATCAGGTATTGTCATTAGCATTTAATTTGCTATTAAATTATATTGTTTTAATAGAAAAATAGCAATTGTACACATATATGAGGTACAATGTGATGTTTAAAGATATCATTTGGATGATTATGAATGATAAAATGAATGGGTCTACCATGTTGTTTCAGTTTTTATGAGATATTTGAAATTTATTCTGTAAACTATTAAAAAATATACAATATGATTAACACAACTTTTTCTCTTTCTCCAACTGAAACATAGGCATTCTAGAATAATTTCCCTTCCTCTTTCCCACAAGGACCCTGTAAATCACTATCCTACCTTCTGTCCATTCTGTCTTAGCTACCTACCACTGATGTTATTTTAGTTATCTATCCTTATCTACCCTGTTGTACAATAGATATGGAAACATATTTGTTAAAAAACGTCTCCAAGCTCTCTTTCTCCACACCAACTTTCCGAGGCCTGCGTACACGTGTTTCTCCTCTAATAAACTCTAAATTGGGTGTTGGTGAGTGTTTCGTTTTCACTCGTACCAGGTAATTTCAATATCTAGGTAGGTTTCATACCTGGCCATTGTGAATCATATTGCAGCAAACATGGGTGTGCACAGATCTCTATGGGATGCTCTCTTTGATTCCTTAAACACTCAGGAGTGGTATAGTTTTCCAAGGAGATTTTTTTAATAAAACTTTCTGCTAATTTACAGTTTACCAGGGTTCCTTTTCCTCCAAATCCTTATCACTCCTTTCATTTCATCTTTTTGATACTAGCCTCTAACCTGACCTTAATGATTAGTAATATAAAATATTTTGTCATGGCACTGTTGGCCATCCATATGTCTTCTGTTGCAAAATATCAGTTTACATCCATTTCCTTTAGTGAGTTGAATTTCTTATATATCTGGATATTAACCCCTTATCAGATGCTCACCTTAAAAACATTTTCTTCTAATTTGTAGATTGTACATTTCCTTCTTTGTTTCTTTTACTCTACAGAACTGTTTAGATAGATGCAACCCTATTTTTATCTTCTTTCTTGTTCATGTGATGTCATATCAAAATATTATTGAGCTTCATACTCATATTTTTCCCATAGCAATTTTATAGTTTCCAGTCTTAATTGAAGTCTTCCCTCTATTTTGAGCAAACTTTCGTATATGACATTAGATAAAGGTTCAATATCATTCTTTGTATAATTTCAGTTTTCCTCCTATCATTTAATAATAATGAGCCTGTTTTTCTTTATTTTATGTTTCTGTTGGTTATTTTTTGTCTACTTGACACAACCTAGAGTCATTTAAATATAAGGTACCTCAGTTCAGAAAATGCCCCAATCAGATTGATCCATAGGCAAATCGATGGGACATTTTCTTGATTTATAATTGATGTGAAGTACCTCAACCTTTTGTTGGCAGTGACATTCCTGATCAGGTGTTCCTGGGTTATATAAGAGAGCAGTCCGAACAAAACATGAAGATCAATCCAGGAAGCAACATTTCTTCATGACCTTTGCTTCAGTTCCTGCCCCCTAGTTCCTGCCTTGAGTTCCTGCCTTCATAGCGGAAGCTGTAAGACGATAAATACTTTGGCCATGGTATTGATCACAGCAATAAAGTAAACTAGGACAGTTTTATTGGCACCTTTGTAACAAATCGATTGACTGTCAATGCAAAGGTTCAATTCTGTTTAATATACCCTGTTTCTTTTGTAAATATATGTTTTATGTCAGTAATATAGTAAAGGTTTTGCTTAGATAGTAATTGAGGTACAAATATATTTTAATGGTACTTATATTAAGCAAATATTATATACATTATAGTATACAAATGACTATGTAACATACATATTTACATATGAATGTATATGACTAACAAAAAGATTATGAATGACCCTTGATATCCTCTAGGGTTTGGGATTGGTTCCAAGAACTCCAAGAATACAAAAAATGAGGATGCTTAAGTTCCTCATGAAATCAGGCAGTATTTGTATATAATTTAAGTGCATCCTCTGATATATTTTAAATCACCTCTAGGTTACTAAAATATCTAATACAAATGACAATGACAAGAAAAAAATTGTACATGTTCCAAACACACACAACTTTTTCAGATTATTATTTTTTTATTTTATTTTTTTATTAAAAATTTCCACCTCCTTCCCTCCACCCATTTCCCTCCCCCTCCCCCTCCCTCTCCAGTCCAAAGAGCAGTCAGAGTTC
>LOJH01034908.1:0-15902 GCA_001685095.1 Ellobius talpinus
GGAGCATGGGGACCTTGGGGGAGGATTGAAGGGGGAGGGAGGAGGCAGGGAGGGAGGGAAAAATTTCCTAGCTGGGTGTGCAGCTCAGTGAACACAGCATACACCACCCTGAGCTGGCTCCCTAGATAAGACCAGACAGTCACAAGGAAAGGTAGAGGGCTGGGGTGCAGTTCAGCAGGAGAGCTTTTCTCAAGCATGTACAAGGTCTGGGGTTCAACCCCCCCAGTAGCTCCAAAAGTAAAGAAACCCTTCCCCGTACAAATTAAGACTATAGGCATAAAGGTTAGGCATGGTGGTACAAGCCTTTAATCCCAGCACTTAAGGGACAAAGGCCGGTGTATCTGTGAATTCTAGTCCAACACGATCTATATAATGAGTTCCAGACACCAGGGCTATATAGTGAGACCCTGTCTCTTAAATGCATGTCGAGGAGATATAAACTAAGACATGGTGGATACAAGAACAGATGCCAGGATAAAATGAGGCTAAAACCTGTGCCAAGAAAACCATGAAAGGCAATCAGGGAAGTCAAAGTATAAAACTATGAAAAGACGCCAGTTGTGGTGGCGCACTCCAGTAGGATTTGCTGAAAGAGGCAGAGGCAGGAGAATCACAAATACAAGGCCAGCCTGGGCTACACATAAAAAAAAAAAACTATGAAAAGACTGATATAGTAAACCCAGCTTGGTGGCCGACACAGGAAGATAGCTCACATTTGCTAGGTGGGCAGCCAGTGCCAACCACAAGCCACCACTGGCTGGCCTTCCCTGTTGATCTGTAATTGGTGAGCCTGTGATAGAGCCGGCAATTATTGTTAGGCCCCTGTATTTATTTCACACACAAAGGCAAGCAGAAGAGACCAGTTAGTAATGAGTAAGTAATGACCACAAAATACACTGTATTTTATAGAGCTGCTAGAGCAGGAGACGCTATTTGGAAAATACAAAGTGAAAGGATAAAATAAGCTAGAGAAACTCAATTTTCTTCTCCCTTCCTCCCAAAGCCACACTTAGGATAAAATGAGGTTTGTGCAGGTTAATCCTTATGAGGTAAGAAAAAAAATGATTAAATACATTTAAAAAATCAATTGTACATTAAACCAAATCCAGGAACTGCAAAAACAAACACCACAGCGCTCCTCCAGCCAGTATTAGCTACAGTCTGGTCAGCAGGGGATACCCTGCCTGACAGAGTCCCAGGAGGTCATGGGGGCGGGGCACAGAAGAGGAACTGTCAATCCATCTGGATTTCACTGGAAATAATGACTTCTAGATACTACAAAGGAAGAAATCTGCTATAAATAAGCCTCTAGAGATCAAGACGAAATCTTAAAAACTCCACTAAAACAATGGTAACCATTTGATAAACAGAAGTTATAAAATCAATTCAATGTTAAATGATTTGCCACTGTTTCTAGTTATTCCTTCTGCTCATTAACAAAGTCTATTAACTGTCATTTCTAGAGCGACAACAGAACTAGAGAGGTGAAACTGCCTTGCTTTTGTCTTTGAGGGGCACTCTGTGGGGAGGCCCTCCTGATTCCCAGGGCCCCAGGAGCCTCAGAGGAAAGACATCAGAAGCAAAGTCCTGGCTGCTTGCCCCTCCCACAGGGGCCAAGACGGTGTACCTCGCTAACCCTCAACACCCTCCCAAGGCTGGCTGCCTTCTCTGCATGCACCGGCACCACCCAGGTCTTCACAGGCCTTGCTTTAGCTACACACCAGAAGCTCAGGGCCAGGGTAGAAGGGCTCTTCTGGGAAAGCTGTCTGGTTTCCGCACTTCCAACAGCCCAGTAATCAGTCTTTAGCCCCAAAGTCTCAAAAAGTGGCAAACCCAAAGCTTTTCCCTCAATGTGCTTCTGACAGAAGCAGTCTGGAACTGTAGAGAAACCTCCGAAGCCTGCCAGGGTTGCAAGGGAAACAGGTAATCGAACACATGACAGTGTATTCTCACTAGAGTAAGACAAGACTCATGGAGACGGTTCCAAAGCTCACAGCACTGTTCCGAGTGGGTTATTGATGGCTAGCAGTTGGCAGCAAGGAGGAGCCGACAAAAAGACTACACTCCCTTAAAGGCATCTGATTCTCTTATCTTCAAAGACGATGAAGGCCACTGCCCTAACTGACGGGGAAACGCCTGGATGCTGATGGGGTACAGATAAAGGATTCACCTGAGTGGCAGAGAAAGGGGAAACGGGGCCCTGGATATCGAGTTTCCTTTACTTAGGTGGATTCCAATGACTCCCGGAGGACCGGGAGTCAGAAAGCAAACTGCTCGCTTGCCCAACCTTCACTCTGCCAGCAGGAGATGGAATAACAGGCAGCTGCTGCCCCCTAGAAGCTACCTGAGATGTAGCAGCTTCCACAGAGACACCAGATGAAAAGATCCTATTATCTCCCTCGATCTCATAACCTGTCATTAGTGAGGTACATGGGTGCAGACGCCTCCTCCGAGCCTGAGGAGGCGCACATCACCTGTGATAAATTAATAGGTGCCTTTCCAACAGCGAAGATGCACACAGAAGACTCCAACCAGGGAGAACACAGTAAGGCAACAGCTTCTCAGCAAGCACAGAGTAGCAGGCAGCCCCTGCCACAGCCACAGCACAGCCTGTCTGAGCCGCACCACACCACGCCAGTCAACACTGTGCCCAGATCTGCAGCTCCCATCCGCTCAAGTTCAACAGGAGCACCTGAGACTTTGAATCTCAGCCCACTGCACTCACTCTGGAGGTCTGGTAATCCTCACAGGGGTGTGAGACTTGAACCAGACGGAAATAAACAAGCACTGAGGCCACAGAACTACACAGTAGTCCTCTTGGCCGATGAGATCAGAGCTAATAATTGCTCAGTTAATAAAAGAAACTTTTTCAGTTAAATTGAAGAATCATTAAAAATGGAGCCTATTCTACTTACCTTCAACATTTTATACCAACTGAAAATCTAGAAATGTACAGTCATTCACTAATCTTTTGATGTGGAGCCAAGACCTTTCCTTTGAGTGTGGGCCCACAGACTGGAGTTCCCAGACATCTTTCTCCTGAATAAACCCCACCCACAACACACCCTCCACATTTCTAAAGCAAAGCAAGAGCCTACAGACATTACAAAAGCAACTGCAGCATGGATTCGTCTGGATCTGTATGGTCTCAGGCTGGTGTTTATTGTCCCAGGCTGAATTTGATGGCAATCTTCTTAGTTCACATTCACCACACAAGTAACTGAATTTTTAATAGAAAATTTTGGTCACGTTAGTCTTTACAGAATGCATCACTCCCATAGAATCCTCCTCACTTTGTCTCCCCTGTTGGTGTCATAGTTAACAAAACAGCACTGCTCAATAAGAAGCACACCTGGCAGGGGAGGTCTAGAAACTGGCCGACGTCAGTGTAAGGAAGAATATGGGATCGGCTGGCCAGCCTGCCTCAGGAAAATCCTGGTCAGGAGATGAGGTTCTGGAGGCCTGAAAGGAGTGGTTCTTAACCTTCCTAATGCCGTGACCCTTTAATACCCTCATGGTGTGGTAACCCTGACCACAAAATTTTTTTTCATTGCTACTTCATAACTGTAATTTTGCTACTGTTATGAACTGTAATGCAAATATCTACGTTTTCGGATGGTCTTAGGTGACTCTGTGAAAGGGTCATTCAACACCCGCTGAGGGACCAAGATTCACAGTTTGAGAACCACTGAGTTATAGGCCGTCAGAAGAAGCTCTTGACACTTTTAAAGAAATACATGTTTAGGGTACCCTACTTTATTTCACAAGAGATCGGTAGCAGTTCTCAAAAGTATATACAGGCCCAAAGTGAAGACATTTGCCACCAAGAATGAATGACAAGTTCAAGCTCCACATGCGTGCCATGGCAAATCATATGTACACACACATAAATAAATGTAAAACAATATTTTTAATGTACATGCAAAAGCCAGGTATGATGGGAAACTGAGGCAGGAGAATCACAAGTTCAAAGACAGCCTGGACTATAAAGTAAGACCCTATTGCAGAAAAAAAAAAAGGCACATAAGACAAAAAAGCTGGACAAGGAAAATACAGGAAAGGGGAAGAACTGTTAAGTCAATGTTTATTCCTCATCTCCAAACTCCACTTCCAGTGAAGTGTGGGAAAATAGGAAACCATTTAGACAGTCAACTTGCAAGCTGGATTCTGTTGGTACTAACTCCTGGTTACACAAGGCTAGAAAAAGAGGCCCTAACCCAAAGATCCCCTTCACTGTGGGCCTGGCTGAGTCACAGCTGACACCATCAGTGAGAGGCCTCCTGTAAGATCCCTTGGCAAAAGGAACACTCTGAGCACCACCCCAGACTGCAGACAGAGGAGCTGCAGCCCCGGGGGCTTCCAGGCAAGAGGTCGCAAAGGTGGCAGTGCAAGCATCTTCTCGACAGGGCAATGCATCCTCAACACGCTCCACTGGGGGCCATGTGTTAGCCCCTCTCTGCCTCCGACTGTCGAGGGGTGCCCCTAGATAGATTTACCTCCAGAATCACTCAATGTCAGCCCATCTCGAGCCTGCTCGGACAAACTCATAATGGCAGAGCGAAGATTTGTGGAGCAACAAGCATAAATCTTGGTTATAACTACAAACCATAAAAGAAAGGAGAGCTGGGAGGGAAAAGGGAAGGGCGGCAGACACGTCCTTCTCCCAAGCACCACTTTATCTTCCTGCAGCTCTGCACCACGCACAGGGGATTAACTATGGGACATATTTTTCAAGCCCAATCAGTCTGTGTAGTTTGACAATGGGCTCAAACATTTTTAAATGGAAATTATCCTAGAAACGTGGGGCACACAGCTGTCCTAAGAACAGCATGTTCAGTGCTCTTCAGAGGGCTCTATGAGTTCTGTTTGCCACCCTACAGGCCACACGAAAAGATATTTATATATAACAATTTTTCAAGTATGATAATGATCAACTTTAAACAAAGGAAAAGCATTTTTGGGATGTCCCTCTGCCCCAGTAAGAGGCATGAAGCCCACCTTCAGCAGCACTACTGGAACAGCTGAGAAACAGCCACAGCTCCAGGAGCAAGGGGCCACAGGCGTCCTTCTTAAAGAATGCGTTGGGACTAGATTAAAAACAAACCTCCCTTAGTATGCTCAGAAAAACATACAACCGCTCCAGCCGTGGATCCTACAGCTCCAAAATAAGAACGCCATTCAGTGATCTCCAGGGCAGGGCCTCTCCTTACAGGAGCCACAGCAAACACAAAATAGAACCATGAAAAGCCAGGAAACTAAAGCATAAACAAAGGTGAAAACTGTCTCAATGCCATTTCTCTAATTATTACCAAGAGTTTCAATTCATCTAATAATTATTTGTAAAAAGAATACCTCCAAACTGAAAAAAACAACCTCCTCATCTACCAGAAAGAGGAAACAATTGAAGGGCACCGCCTAGTCTTTTCCATAAACCTCCTCAGACTATAATAGGAAGGATGGAGCAGGAAGACGCAGTAATTTCAAAATCAGTAAGTGGCCTGGAGATTAGAGCCACCCAGAAATGGAATGAGGCTGTTTCCAGTTCATCCATTTCAGCCTTTAGAGCTAACCAGTGTTCCTCCTAGACCTGTCAGGAAGAGGGAAGCACTGGCACCTCCCCCACCCGGAGCTGCTCTGTGTGAACATTAGTGGTAAAAGGGTACATTTTCCTCACTAAAGGTTTTAGACTACTTAGGAGAGAAGCCAGTATGTCTTCCTATCCCGGCTCATCACATGGTGACAGCTTCCCCATCAAGAGGCACTGAGAGAGAACCCCATCCGCAAACGCTTTACATGTGGTCTTGTTCCCGAGTTTCTCAGCAGCAGATACAGCCAGTAGCAGCTCTGCTAGTCAGACAGCTGAGGCCAAGGAATCCTGAGAACAAGGGCAGCCGGGGCAATATAATCCCGTCTCTTACAAAAACAAAGTAATGGATTTTGCACTATCGGTCTGGTGTCATCCCTATTCACTACATTCTGACAGAGGTTCCTGTGCAAGAAAAAGGCAAGCAAGAAGTGACAAGCCAGTATGTAAACTCTGCCATATTCACTACCTTCCTGGAAAGAATGACAACTTCCTGAGATTCCCGCATTTCTGGTTTCATTACTCATATGTGCAAAACACTTTTGCGAATGTATCAAAAACAAATATATGCCAGGTATGGTGGCATATACCTATAATTCTAGCACTTTAACTGAGGCAGGAGAATTGCCATTAGTTCAAGGCCCAACCTGGGCTACATAATGAGTTCCAGACCAGCCAACATTATTGAGATCACCTTAATGCTTCCACCCCCACCAAATTTTCCCACAGAATATCTGAATTTTATAATATATCTACATTTGTTACGCTATTATACACACACATGTACACACATGTATACATGAGTATGCACAAAGAAATGTATTGAGCATATGAATGTCATCCTTCAAAAATGTTCTGATGAGTAAAAAATAAGAACCACCTATTCCTGCTGACCCTGCCAACTAGGACAGCAGCAAGTATTCCAACCACAAAAACTGCAAAAGACACAACCCCGAGGCAGACTGTCAGGAATACCCTAGAGATGGAGAAGACAGGCAACAGCCATAGCCAATCTTAAAGAAAAGCTCACAGTACTGGCTGGCTCCCTAGATTCACCAAAATAGTTATAGTCTGTTTGTTTGTTTGTTTGTTTGTTTGTTTTTCAAGACTGTGTTTCTCTGTAGCTTTGGAGACTGTCCTGGAACTCTCTCTGTAGACCAGGCTGGCCTCAAACTCAGAGATCCGCCTGTTTCTGCCTCCTGAGTGCTGGGATTAAAGGTACGTGCCACCACTGCCTGGAATTAATGGTCTTTTAATAACCAGCCTCTGGTGAACTGGTTTCAAAAACAAAGAGAAGGAGCTGGAGAGGTGGTCTGGTGGTTAAGAGCACTTGCTGTTCTTGCAGAGGACCCAGATTCCATTCCCAGCCATCCACATAGCAGATCACAACTTCTGTAACTCCAGTTTCAAAAGGTCTAGTGCCCCCTTCTGGTTTCCTCAAGAGCCTGGCACATACATGGTAGACACATGTAAGTACATACACATTGAAGGGTGGGGGAGAAGAGCTGAGCTGAGCCATGTGGCACATGTTTTTAATTCCAACACTCAGTAAGCAGAGGCAGGCAGATCTTTGTGAGTTTGAGCCTCTCCTGGTCTACATAGCAAGTCTCAGGCAAGGTATGGTTGGTTATACAGAGATTCTGTCTTTAAAAAAAAAGTTTTAACCTAGAAAAGCTGACAAGGTAGAATTTACTATCCTCTTTGGATTATTTTGGATGAAAGATGCAGAGAACCAGGATCAAAAGCAAAAACAGTAGAGTGGGTAATCCACGCCTGTGGTCCCAGCACTCAGGAGGCGGAGGCAGGAGGAGGCCAGCCAAGGATATATAGCCTTAACTACAGAGTCAGACACTGTATCAAAACAAACAAATAAATGGAAAACCCTTAGACCTACAGACCAGAAGCAGCAAAGACAGCAGGAAACTCACCCATTAGAGAGAATTTGGTGTCCAAGAGCAAGAAGCTGAAACTCTAGTTGAACCAAACACAGGGCCTGTGTAAAGCAGGTGAGCAATAATGTTGCTGGATATTGAGAGACAGAGGGAAGCAAATGAGCAGATATGCAAACTAAACCATATTTATCACTTCAAACAGCCAGCAATCAGATGACTAAAAGGAAATCTCAGGTACCTGGGCCTAGTTTCAGCATCCAGGCAGGACGAGAGCTGAGCTGTGCCAGGCACTCGGTCGTTCTGTGTCACATATGCAGACAAGTACTCTACCCTGAGCTTCCCATGCACAGGCTCTCACCACACAGTCCAAGGCTGGCCTCGGTCTCACGCTGAGATTACAAGTGTGTTCCGTGTATTCAACGGCTCTCAGAGAAGTCCAAGGAACCAGACGTGGGATCTGTATGAGCCCCAGAATGGGCATATATGCATGGCCAGAGTCCTGGCTCAATAGGAGAACCACAGGCTGTTTTCAAGACATCTGAGGGCTGTCAACATTTCTTCCCCTGGGAAAAGGGAGACAGCTCAGTGGGTAAAAGTGCTTTCCACGCAAGCCAGACTCCACCGCAGAACTCAGAGTGGAGAAAGAGAAGCAACTCTGCTGTCCTGGAACTCACAGAGATCCACCCGCCTCTGCCTCTCGAGTGCTGCCTGGGACTGAAGGTGTGTGCCCAGGACAACCAGAACTACATAGTGAGACTCTGTCTTGGGGTAAAAAATGACAATGAGTTAAAAATAAACATAATTTTATCATCATAGTCCTCAAGACCTAGCTCCAGATACCTCAGAAACTATCCCTAAGCTCCCACTGACAACCCTCCCCCTTCTCTGAATGAGGCACCCTCTCCGACTCCCAGCCAGGCAGGCAGCTCGGCCCAAATTATACCCAACTTTGTGCTGCTTTCTAAAATTACAGACAGTGCTCCCTTTTCGCTAATTGTTTCATGTACACAAATGTCTTTTTTTCCCCAAATAAAATACACGAATTACTTTAAAACAAGGCCTGTTTGATTTTGTAATTGTCTATTCTCCAGTGCTGCAGTTAAGCACTCAAGAAGCAGCCGGCACACTGGGCTTGCACAGCCTCCCTCCCTGCTGAAGGAGCTGAGCATTGAGTGCTTCCCAACCACAGCCCTGTGCACTGAGCTGTGGGCCTGAGCTGCTCCCCTCTTGTCCAGCACCCTAGGATGGTCACCTAGACAGTCACCACCAGTCCACAGCAGCCAAGAGTTCTCTTGCTACTCAATCTGTGCCCATGGCTTGCCCCAAAAGCAAGCCCTCTGTGGGCTCCTCTGCCTGCCACCCTCCTGCCACCATTCCCAAGAGGAAGGAGTTGCTCACACAAGACCATACAACTCGGCTGGTGCCCTCATTTAATCAGGCTGCTGCAAATGGCTGGCCAAAAGCAATAAGGGCATGACTGAGAGACTGTGGGAGTTTAATATAAAAAAATTAATAAAAAAAGGAGGGGAAGGAGACAGGGTCTACCTTTTAATAGGGCCCTAATTACCCAACTCACAGGATCAGCCCAAATGAGATGGGAGTTTATTTCGGGTTTTTTTTTAATTATTGTTTTTTTATATATATATAAATTGCTGCTATGTGTTTTCTTTCCTCTGAGCAATTATGCAGTAAGTACGTAAAGAGGAGAAAAAAATATTAATTAAATATAAGGTAATTGTAGCGTTGGCCTGGAGAGAATGAGTGTGAACTCTGGACGATCACAGGCTACCAGGGTTTGAAGACTGCTCAGGGGCTCCCAGGAAAGAAAGAAATAACATAACCAACCAACAGGCAGATGCACTGTGCAGCGGAAGAAGCCACATTCAGAACCCCACACAGCACAGGCCTGCGGGGCTCCCCACTCCCAGGAGTTAGCCAATGTAAGACACTCTGGGCTGCCAAAGAGCTTTTTCAGCTGTACCCCCAAAAGATGGCCTGTCCTCTCTTCTTAGGAAGGAGAGCCAAGTCAGGAAGTTTCAAACAAGCCCACAGTAGTAGGGATAAAAAGACCACTGTGCTCAGTCTGGACTTCAGTCTGAAGGGTTTGGAAGCAACCCACAGAAGACATGCTTACGCCTAGCAGTGTGAAGCATCCTAGGAAGGGGCAGGCAATACCGAGAGAGTGAAAGAGGTACGCAGAAATGTTGATATGTGAGCCCATAAGTGGTGAAAAAAGGTGACACGAAAAGTCTCAGAGGTACTTGTGTCCTCTGGGCCTAGCTGCACCACAGCTGGATTCATCTCACCTGCTGCCTAGAAAGCCTCAGAACATGCTAGAACCTGGACCTGTTCATACCAGCCCAGGCCTTCACATCATCCCTCCAACTCGGCCAGGAGAAGAATGGGAAAGCAGAGATGATTGCAATACACGGGCTGCGGAGACAAAGCCTGGCACGGTGCCCTGTGCTCACCAGCCACCACCACTCTGAGAGAGGAACGGCTTGGCAAAGTTAAACCAAAGGCTGGCGCACCCCTAAAACTGATCTGGTTTGTACAGAACCGGTCTTACTACCCAGCCCACAGGATTTACATCAAGTCCTGAAACGCCAAACAGTGAGAACAGGGCAGGCAGGCAGGGATTCTGGCTCAGACCACTTAGCAAAAACACTCTGCAAAGAGAGTGACTTAGCATTCGCCTTCTTAGTCCAGCACTTGTGAGGCTGGCTGTAGCGGAAGAACTGTTGTGAGCCTGAAGCCAGCATAGGCTGCTTAGTGAGCTCAAGGATAGACTGGGTTATAGAGTGTGATCCTCCTTGTTTAAGAAAAGAAAACGGAGAAAAAGAAAAAGCCCTTCAGCACTCAGTAGGCCTCTTTCCTGTCAGAGTCCAGGATACTGTGGGTGATGTGGCACTCAGTAGGCCTCTTTCCTGTCAGAGTCTAGGATACTGTGGGTGATGTGGCACTCAGTAGGCCTCTTTCCTGTCAGAGTCTAGGATCCACTGACCAGAGCAGACCCCTCCCTCTTCACTGAGAAACAGAGCGGCTGTTTCAGTCTCTGACAATCGGAAGCTGACATACAGCAACCTCAGGTGTCACTCCAGTTCTGACATCAGCAGCAAGCAAAGTGCTGCAGGGCTCCAGTGCTCTCAGTTCCAGAAGAAGACAAAGAGGTCTTGCTAATTCCTTCCACTAAACACAAGTCAGAGGCCAGAGTGAGGGACATGGCATCTCTAGGGAACATGTACTGGGATGCTGCTGAGAGGGGTCGGGTTCATCAGGCTCCCTTACACTCATTCACACAGAGTTCGTACTTACCAGTGGCTCTCGGGGCACCACATTTTCACTTCCCGGAGAAGAGCTTGGCTGCAGAAAAAACAGAAACAAAACTAAGATCACAGTGCCACCCAATGGACATCAGAAAAACAAAGGTGCTGCTTCCAAGACCTGCACCCAAGTCTTTCTCGATTCTTCATGGGCTGCTGTATGACAAAATTTGCCAGGAAATGCAGAGACTGTGGGTTCACTGTCATGACCCCTCACAACCAGGGCTTGCTTTTACCCAGGAGGACTTTAGGATCAGATGTAAGCAAGGGGATGGGGCCATGACAAAATAAAGACCAGAGAAAGGCCTAAGGGGGAACCTACCATTTCTTCTTACCACCTTCCCACCTAGAGTGAACTACAGAACAGAGAGAACGTGCAGAACCAAAGGCAGCCACAGGAGGGCATTAGCTACCCATACTACTGGTTTTTCTCTACCTGGAGCAAAGTGCTGCTTTCCTTGGGTTGATTCGTGTCTGTGTTAGGGTCTCTAAGTAACCAAAGCTGACTTCAAACTCACTGTGTAACTGAGTGCAACTCTGAACTCCTGGTCCTCTTGCCTCAGCCTCCCAAGTGCTGGGATCAAAGGGACATCCCACAAACATACCACCACGAGCCACTACCCCGGTTCAGGACTGCCCATCACAAAGAACCCGCGCTAGGGTTAAGTCTTTCATGAGAATAATCTAGTGATGGTCCGAGAGAGAACTCCATGAGCAAGCAAACAGCACTGTGACCAGATGGCCAGGCTCCCATCTATTCCCACAGCCTTTCTCTCACACCTTCGACCTGTTACTGCACTGGCCAAAATTCAGAGTAGGGGTGAGGCAAGATACAAACCTCCAGAAGGGTATGACTAGCAGCCTGTCTGAGCAAGCTGCGGCCAGTTTACTGTTACTGATGTTAGAGTCAATTGCCAATTTTCTACAGATAATGTCCAGACAAGTGCAGCTAATGTGAGCGTCCCAGGAGCTAGCCTCCAAACCCTCCCAGCTAATCAGGACCTCCCAGCTAATCAGACAGTCTGTTCCAGGTCTCCTATGAACAGGGCAAAAGCTGGGAGAGCAAAGAGTCCTAATGACTGTCACTTCACAGCTGTCTGCCACCACACAGAAGGCACCTGACACAGTGCCGAGGCCTCTGCTGGATGAAGGCTCTTATCCCTCTCTCTAACCAGAGTCCTATCCTAAGAGCTCTACCATCCCAAGAGCAGGAGGGCAGGCAGCGTGTAACTATAACTGGAGGTAAATCCTCATACCTGAGTGACCTTTCTCTTCCCCCTGCCATCTTCCCAGGCTTCCAGGCACCAAAAGCTCACACATTTAGATCTCTGAGTCAGATCCCTGACCTCCTTCCTGCTCCCCTTAGACCTTCAAGACAGACGCCCTGACCCCACCAAGGACCTCTCCTCAAGTATTGCTGGACTGCCTTCCTCAAGTGCTCCCCTCTCTAAAGGTCCCCTCTCTCCTCCTGCCAGTCCTCCCTTCTAAACAGCCATGGAGTCAACCCTCGATTTCTATTTATCTCTCCTGCCATCACTTTGGTCCAAGCTTCCAGAATCCTTTGCCTGGACCACTGCAAATGCTTTCTAATCAGCTTACCTGGATTCATGCTGGCTCTCTTCCAACTCACTTTCCACAACACAAAAAGCAAACCATTATAAAGGAAAATTCAATCAGCCCCCTTACTCACTCACTCATCCACCCCCATAAGCAACATTATCAATAGCTTCTCACTGTTCTCAGAAGAAAAAAACTCCTCGGTGCAGTCTTGGAAGCCTCACATCTATCCTAACCACATCTCAGGACTCACGTGGTGCCAAACTCAAGCTCTGTCCACAGCAACCACGGCCTGTTCTTTCTTTCAAGGGACTTTGCACAGGTTGTGCCTTCCTCTCCTCCCAGACACATGAACCCCCTGCAGAGCCAGCTACGGCACTTCCTCAGGATGAATTCTTTCTAAAGCATCCTTGATCAGGTCAGTTTTCCCCATTACACGCTCATATGGCACCAAGAAAAGAAGCTGAGGGGCTGGAGAGACGGCTCAGTGGTTAAGAACGCTGACTGTTCTTGCACAGGACCAGGATTTAGTTAGTTCCCAGCATCCACATGGCATCTCACAACTACCTACAACTCCAATGTCCTCTTCTGGCCTCCAAGGGCACCACAGACAAAGACCATAGCACACAGGCATACATACGGGCATATACTCATACGCAGATAAATAAATAAACAAAACTTTTAGCCTTTTTTATTTTTGAGACAGGGTTTGTCTGTGTAGCCAATAGCCCTGGCTGTCCTAGAACAAGTTCTGTAGACCAGGCTGGCCTCAAACTACCTGCCTTTGCATGGAATTAAAGCCTGGCTTAAACACTTTTTTAAACAAAGAAACTGAATGTGGTGGCCAAGTTTGTAATCCTAGCACTCAGGAGGCTAAAGCAGGAGCTTATGAATTAGAGGCCAACTTCTAAGTCAATACAGCATGAGACCCTGTCTCAAAAAGAAAAAGGGGGGGAGAAAAGGGGAAGGAGTCAAGAAAAGGGGCAGGAAAGACAAGGGACAGGGGAGGGGAGGGGAGGAGCAGCGAGGGGAGGAGGAGGAGAGCAAAGGGACCAGGGTGAAGTTCACTGTGAAGTTCAGGCCCTAAGGTCAATTCTCAATAAACAAACAGAACAGTTGATCTAAGTCACTAGCTCACAGTGGATTACACATCCAAGCTCATCATCCTCCTGAATGCTTCCTTCAATGAAACTGGCAGATACTAACTCTGAGTGCTAACATTCATTTAGCTTTCTTTACTTAATTCTCACACTAGCTGTACAGAATTATTGCTGAGGAAGAAAGGAAAGCAAAGGAGGTCACATAACTCAGCAAGCAGTAGTATCATAGGGATTTGCACATGCCTAAATGCCTAACTAAATGAAATAATCAAATTGTTTCAATCATATTTCATTAAGCAGCAGCCTTAATTTAATGCTACCCCATAAGTAATAATGTAGCCTATTTGACCAGACAAAACAAACACCAGTGATGTGGTTCAGCAAATAAAGGCATTTGCCACCACATCTGAAGACCTGAGTTCAATCCCCAGAACCCACACAATAGAAAGAACCAACTCCCACAAGTTATCCTCTAACCTCCGCATGCAAGTGCGTGGGAGCTCAGGCACATACACACATACTTACATAAAAGTTTAAAATGAACACAAACATTTTAGTATTTAAGCCGTCTCTCCCTCTCTTCCTGCCCCCCCCAGCGGTTTCTCTGTGTAGTCCTGACTGTCTTGGAACTCACTCTGTAGACCAGGGTGGGTTCGAACTCACAGAGGTACCTACCTCTGTCTCCAGGTGCTGGGATTAAAGGCGTGTGCCACCACCACCTGCCCCCCACCCCCCCTCGTTATTTCTTTGGATAGTCTCACTATGTAGCCCTGGCAGACCTGAAACTCATGATCCTCCTCCTGCCTCTACCAAGTACTGGGATTATAGGTGTACACCATTATGCCTATACTAAAATTCTTTACTTAAATAATTAAAACGAAGGAACTACTTGGTATATACAAGCCCAAAGGAAGCAAGCACCAACCAGGGCTGTATCTTTCCCCAGAACCAAACATGAATATGACCCTTAGTTTAATGCTGTGGACCACAGTTATCTGTTATGGGACAGTGTCACTCCCAAAGGACATTCAGACACATGTGAAGGCCCTTCTGACTCCAGAGCTCCACTGGCATTTAAGGACAAGCAGCTAGAACAAAACTATTCCACCCCAAACACCCTCTGAACCCTTGGGGAATCCTGACCACTCTCACCTCTTTCCAGAGGCAGGCAGACAGCCTCCCATTTTAACTCCCACTCCAGGTAGCATGAGCAAAGAGCAGAGCAGTTCACAGTCTGCCCAAACTGGACCGACCCAGCCTAGTCCCATCTTTGCAAAATGTCCAATGTTTTTTAATACCTGCCCCTAGATCTACCACTTTAAGTGATAGTTAGCCTGAAAAAAGATCCCTATACACTAAATTCTAACTTGACTCTGGAACTCTTCAAAATATCCACAGCTTTAAACAAAAGAGAGAGAAGGCTTATAACCCACCAACTGTGGTCTACCGCAGAGGTTTAAGAAGGAGGCTCTTGTGAACCCAACTCAGGACCCTTAGAGGTCAGAATAGAGATGTTGGGATGGGAAGAAAGCAAAGGACTAAGAGGGCTTTAAAAAAAAATACAAAGTTGGGGTCAGTGAGATGGCAGAGTAAAGACACTTGCCACCATGCCTGAAGACCCAGGTAAAGGTGCTTACTGACAAGCCTGGAGACCTAAGACCCACAGACCCACATGGTGGAGGGAGAAAATAAACTCAAGCAAGTTGTGCACACACACAGCCCCCCCACACACACATACACACAAACACTATTTAAAAATAGCTGGGTAGCCAGGCAATGGTGGTGCACACCTTTAATCCCAGCACTTGGGAGGCAGAGGCAGGCAGTTTGAGGCTAGGCTGGTCTACAGAGCAAGTTCCAGGACAGCCAGTACTACACAGAGAAACCCCGTCTGGGGGTGGGTGGGGGAGATAGTTGGGTGTAGCACATGCTTTAATTCCAGTACCCAAGAGGCAAAGGTAAGTGAGCATAGTCTATGAATTTGAGGTCAGCCTGATCTACATAGCCAGTTCTATACTAGCAAGGACTATATAAGACCCTGTCTCCAAATTGATTAACTAATAATTAAAAGTTAGCAGGATATGATGATCTATGTATACTCAATCCCAGCACCTGAAAGGTAGGGGCAGGAGGATCAGGGAGGGGTTCAAGGCCAGCCTCAGCTGCATATTGAATTTGAGGCCAGTCTGGGTTACTTAGGACCATGTTTCAATAAGCAAAGGTTAGGGGCCTGGGGAGATGGTTAGTTAGGTCAGCAACATGTTTGATGCTCAAGTCTGAGGCCCTGAGTTTCATCCCCTGAACTCAAGTAAAAGACCTGGCTGTGGTGGTATAGGTTTATAATCCCAGTGCTGGGGAGGTGGAGGCAGGAGAATTCAATCCTGTCTACTAGGACTCACTGGCCACCCAGCCTAGCCTAACCTAGTGGGAGACCTGACCTCAAAAA
>LOJH01034910.1:0-15901 GCA_001685095.1 Ellobius talpinus
GAGAGAGAGAGAGAGAGAGAGAGAGAGAGAGAGAGAGAGAGAGAGAGAGCCTCTCACTACCCATGTTCAGGTCTGCTTTATGAAGTTTTAGTGGTTACACCAGGCAGGCATTCCACCACTGAGCTATACCCTGATCTTGGAGCATTTTTAGAGTGTTTTATACATGGGATTATAGAATACATATTATCCAGTTTCTTTAACTCAGAACAATGCTCTTGAGAATGTTCCATTTGTGAGTGTGTGTGTGTGCATTTTTTTTATTGCTGTGTGGTGTCTCATATCGAATACGTCACAATGAGTTTGTGTATTCATTTGGTAATGGACACTTGGACTGTTCATGGTATTTGTCTACTGCAAATTAAGCTTTTACAATGGTTTCTTTTTGGGGGGTAAATACTTGAAGATGAGGCTGCTAAATTTTAGAATAAGTGTATTTTTAACTGGACAGAAGCTATCTGTTGTTTTCTCAAGTGTTTTTAGTGTTTAACGTTCCTGTTATAGTATTAGCAGCATTATGAGGGTTCTGGTTGCCCCATATTTTTTTGCTAGCACCTTGCACTGTGAGTTCTTAAACTTTAGCCATTCTGATTGTTCGTGTGTGTGTTGTGATTTTACTTTGCACTTCCTAGTGGCTAAAGATGTTGAGCATCATTTCATGTGGTTTTGACTATATATCTTCCTTGGTGGTATCTGTTCAAATATTTTCCCCATATTTTTTTATTTTCTTTTTTGTTTGATTTTTTCTTAATTTGAAAATTATACTTATTTACATATTTGTGTGTATGTCCTCACACACATGCATGCTGAAACATCTATGTAGAGGTCAGAGGAGTTGCTTCTCTCCTTCTACCATGTGGGTCCTGGGGAAGGAACTCAGGGCATCAGACTTGGCAGCAAGTATCTCTACATACTCCACAATCTTGTCCATCCTTCTTAAGTTCTTACTAAGCTCTTTTTGTTTTTCTCTTTCTTTCTTTTCTGTTTGTTTTTCAAGACTGGGTTTCTTTGTGTAGTCCTGGTTGTCCTGGATCCCTCTCTGTAGACCAGGCTGGCCTTGAACTCAGATCCACCTGCCTCAGCTTCCTGAGTTCTGGGATTAAAGGTGTGTATCTGGCTTGGTTATGGTGTTTGATTATAGCAATAGAAAATAAACAGATATAGTGATTTTTGCTTTTACCTTTCAAAACTATTGAATTTTGTTTCAATGGGCCATAAAAAATTTTGGGGTGAGCTCAGCTGTAAACGGAGTTTCCTGTCCTGACCACCCAGTCTCACATAACTGACTCAGAGGCTGAATACTGATTTTAAATGCTCAGCCAATAGCTCAGGTTTATTTTTAACTAGCACTTATACTTTAAGTTAACCCATATTCCTTATTTACACTCTGTCCCATGGCGATACCTTTATTAGCATGGCACATTCATCTCCTGCTTTCTCTGCATTTGGCTGGTGACTCCTGACGCTGCCCTTCTTCTTCCTATCATCCTTAATTTGGTTGCCCTGCCTGTACTTCCTGCCTGGCCAATCAGTGCTTTATTAAACCAATCAAATGACAAATCTTTATGGTGTACAAGATGGTTATTTCACAGCACTCAACTTTCTAAAGTTCACCATGAGGCTTTGTTGAGGGGGTCTGAAGTAACCTTTGCTTTAAGTCTGTGTATATTTACTTTTCTATTGCTGTGATAAAACACCACGACCAAGGCCAATTTTAGAAGGAAGGGTTTGTTTTAGAGCTACAGTTCTGGAGGATTAGGGCCCATGATGACCAAGCAAGGCATAGTAGTGAAAAGAGCTGAGAGTTTACATCTTGAGCCACAAACTGGAAGTAGAGAGAGCACACTAGGAATCGTGCAGTTTTTGAGACTTCAAAGCCTGTGCTCTCAGTGATAGACTTCCTTCAGCAATGCCAAACCTCCTAAACCTTCCAAACAGTGCTACCGACTAGGACCAAGTTTTCAAATACTAAAGACTTAAGGGAGATATCTCATTCAAACCACCACAGTATGTTTTATTTAGTCTGTGTAATCAGACTTTCTTTGAACCACCAGCTCCCAAATAATGACAAGGAGACTTCTTATTAAGTATGAAAACTTGACCCTAGCTTAGGCTTATTCCAAAATAAGTCATAAAACTTAAATTAACCTGTTCATGTTAGTTTGTATTCTGACATGTGGCTTCTTGCCTCTCCTCCATACTGTACATCTGACTTGCTCCTCATCTCACTGGCAAATTCCCTGCCTCTCAGAGTCTTCCTTTAGTTCCTCTCTCTCCCCGGAAGTCCCGCCTATTTTTTCCTATCTAGCTATTGGATGTTCAGCTCTTTATTAAACCAATAAGATGGTGCCTTAGGCAAATGAAGTAAAACAGACATATTTTTACACAATGTGATCAAATATTCTGCAACAGTCTTGGACCATAATGAAACCCTTTCTGGGATATTACAGAAAAATAAGAGAACTGAACTCATGCCTTCTACAACATCTCCTCATGTGTGTGCAGGGAGCCTGTGCCCCTTTGAGTTAGGCCCCAGCAGTTAGCTTCAAGGGCTCTTTCCTGACCAGATGTATGTGACATCTGGTAGGTGTTGACTGTGTCCTCCCCTGTTGATGTTGCCCAAGTCTGACAGATTAAAAGTGGCATCAGGGTTAGTAGCTGAAAGGACGGTGGTAGGAACTTGGATGTGTCCAAGAGGGTTGTGGGAAGTGGTTCTTTGTGCAGTCTCTTCCTTTTCCTTTCTTCTTAAAATGTTTTAAATACATCTATCTATCTATCTATCTATCTATCTATCTATCTATCTATCTATCCTCCCTCTTTTCCCCTCATGAGTATGAGCATGTATGTGCACATGCATGCATGAAGAGTGTGTGTGTGTGTGTGTGTGTTGTGCCACAGTCAACATGCGGCAATCCGAGGCCAATTTGCTGGAGCCAATTATCTTCTTTGACTTTGCAGGTCCTGGGGATCAAACTTGGGTCACCAGGCTTGGCAACAAGCATCTTTATCTGTTGAGCTATCTTGCTGATCTGTCTCTCTTACTTTTTTTAATCCAAATATGCATGACTACTTTTTTATTTAAGGTAACTATGATCTGAATGTTAGTCTTCAATTTATTTTCCTGAAAATCCTGCAGACAGCATTCAAAGTGAAACTATAAAGAAGATGAAAACACATCATTATGGCTTCTTTACTGTGTGCATAAAATGTATAGCATGTGAATATCATATACATTGAGAGAGTAGTTTGGAATTAGATTGGTCCAAACAAGGCACCTTCAAAGCTCGCCTCCTTTCTTTTCAGACAGAAGAATGATTCTTTCCAAAGGCTCATGTGGGGCATAGAGAGTGTTTTATTTGAAAGGTAGCATTCAGCCCATCCCTACTGGTATAGGAGTGGACATATATGTCCTGTGTGGACTCCAGAGTGTTGCTGGTGGCTTCTGGAGAGTGGGCACGGTAAGGGCACCAACCAGACAAAGGGTGTGAGCGAGGACCCTGTCACTGGGAGATGTCTGGGCTCTGGTTAGAAGTCAGTGCGATGGGTCTGGGCTCTCTTCAGGAGACTTGGAGACCGCAGTCCTTCATGCGAGGAGACCAGACCCTCACACTGAGCCCTAGAACGGCGCTGCGAGAGAACCTCGTCAAAGTCAGTATCAGAGACAAGGACAAGAGCAGAGGACACAAAGGACGCCAGTGCTGCACTGCGAACTGCACTAGGAACATCAAAAGAGCAGGGCTTCGGAAAGCCTAATCCCCTGAACTGGGGGGTGGGAGTGGCNCTCTACAGCTAAGGGCTTCTCCAGAGTCTTCTGGTGCCTAGCTGGAGAGACACCACCCAGAGCAAGGTGAACTGTAAGAGCCAGGCTGTAAGCCCCAGTACTTCTGGGAGTTTATACAAAGTGCTGCTCTGAGCATAGGAATGTTTTCTTGAACTGTGGCCTGCTTCCCATTGATCCCTCTGTTGACATCTGCTTGGTAATCAAGGTACTGCTGCCCAGGCCTATCCCGAGTATTTGTGGGGCTCAGGCCAAGAATGCAAGCAGAAGCCTACGTTCTCTTTTGTTTTGTTTTCTTTTGTTTTAGTTTGTAAGACAAGGTCTCAGGTAGCCCAGGCTGGCCTTTAGGTCTCTGTGTAGCCAAAGATGACTTTGAACTTCCGATTCTCCTGACACCTCCCTGCCAAATGCTGCGTTTATAGGCACATGCCACCATGCCCAGTAAGGCACAAATTCTTAAGCATGGTAAATTAATTCATGACCAAGTTGAAGAACAATGTAAATGATTTATTATTGTAAACTATTCCGTAGTTACCCAGTACAACTATTATGGATACCACATTAATGAACGAGAGCAGTACAAAGCACGGATGGAAAGAGGAAGAGAAACAAGAAAGGAGACAGTCAGTGGGACTTGAAAGGAGCCTTCTGCTCTGTGATGCTGTGTAGCATTTCGTTCACCGTGTTTGGGGTGGGCTGGAGGAAGGCAACTGGGCTTCTCTGGATCTTGAACTAGAATCACTAATCTATTTCCATCACTTCCAGCACTCAGCCACCTTAAGAGGCAGGTTTTCCTGGGCCCTCTGTGATGTCATTAACTGAAAGAACTGATGTTGAGGTTTTGTGTGTTTTTCACCTGTGAGGGAGGCATTGAGAGTGTGAGGCTCTTCTTGCTGAGTCAGTATTCCGTTTCATTTTGTTTTATCTGTGGACCTTAGATACAAACATTTTAGTTCAGTGGACTCTTTTATGGATGTGTGGCAGAAGTGCACATGTGTCTCTTTGTTGCCAGAGGACAACCTGAGGTGAGGTGCTGCTCCGAGGGTGCTGTCTATTTTTTTATGGCAGGGTCTCTCACTGGCCTGAGACTCACTAAGTGGGCTTTAGGCTGGCTGGCTAGTGAGCTCCAGGGCACTGAGGTTACAAGCACATATCACCATTCCTGGCTTTATTTATTTATTTATTCATTCATTTATTTATTTATAATATGGAGCCTAGTGGACAGTAATTTTAGGTCATAGGGACCACCATTCCTGGAAGGGATTAAGCTGGTCTTCCAGAATGGATTATGTCCTGAAAAAGCATTTGTTATATAAAGAGCTAGCATGATCCCTCCTGGTTCTCTTTTTCTTTGGCTTTTTAAAGGGAAGGACTGGGTGAGTCAATGGGCCTTGCATATGCTCTCTTCTGCACCCACTTCCACTACTGTGATACCATCTCCAATGAGGCTCTAACCAGAGCAAAAGCCATCACTGTGCTTTTGACCCCCCAGAACTACCCAGGTGCAGGTGTTTGGTTTCATAGCAACTGAGAACTGGCTAAGGTAAGATGTTAGACTGTGTGCAGAGCGACCAGGATGTGAATATCAGGCAGTCTGGCTTACTTGAATCTCCCAATATGGTTCATTAGCTAAGGAGGTCTATTAATGAACTCAGCCCCTTTCCTTTTCTTTGACAGCACTGTCTGGGTAAGGCTTGATGTCTTTCTAATCTCCGTTTTCCTGTTCGTATCGGTCCATCCGGCCATGGTAACTGAGACCAGTGGAGCTTTAACAATGTTTCTGAGATCTCCCCAACTCGAGGAGACTGCCCTTGTCCTATTGTGCCCAACTTCAATATATCTCCTGTACTGTCTCCACTGGAAGCCTCAGGCTACGCTGATGGAGATGCTCACCTTAACCCAGAAACCATGGCAATGGAGGAAGCGAATGAGAGTTTCAACAGGAATATTGATAGGAAGGTCAGCTGGGGAAGTACTCACTGCTCCTCTTCCAGAGGATCCTGGCAATGTGGCTACTTAGCTTAGCTGTTTAGAACAGATGATAGTGATAATAATGCCAAAGCTATGGGTTCATTCCCTGTATGGGCCAATGGTCAACTCTGCTTTGTGTGGTGTTTGACCCCAGCACTCAGGAGGCAGAAGCAGGCAGAGTTCTCTGTGAGTTCTAGGCTAGCCTGGTCTACATAGTGAGTTCCAGCCCAGCCATAGCTCTACAGCAAGGCTCTGTCTCAAAAGCAAAAACAAAAACAGAGTCCATTTCCTAGTATCAGAGATGGTATCTAAAACACAAGTAATCAAACCTACTGGTTGATGAATAAGAGAGAAGTAAGTGCAGAACTGGACCACATTCTAATTTTTCCAGTAACTCTAAAAACAAACTGAGAAATAAAAGCCATCCCCCAGATGTGGTATTTTAGCCTAAAGCAAATGACCCATGATCCTCTTTTTAACATGTAGGGTCCAGTGACCCCAACCTTGATATCTTGTTCCTATATGCCAGGTGCTTTTCTTTTTCCCCGTGGGAAGCTGGTTGCCACACCCACTGCATGCAGACTTCCCTAAGAGGCTAAAGCCAGCTGTAACCACTTAGGCAACATATTTAGGGTGCTTGAGATTACACCTAACTTCAGGAAAGCCTGTGAGGTGACATTCCAGAGGTCCTCCCCTGCCTTCTTTCATTGAAATTAATTTCAGGTCTCTTCCTGTTAGGTTCAGAAAAAACTCCCCCAGGGGGCAAAGTCCTTCAGAGGGAGGTTCAAACCCAGCTTTTAATGACACGTACTCATAGCTTAAAAACCATCTTCAGTCAGTTATCTCAGGCACTCGGCAAGCTGGCAAGTCACTATTTGTCAATACTGGGAAGAAAAACAATACACTTACTGGAGAGTCAAGTCCAACTCAAGACCTGCTAGCCTTTCACGGAGGTGGGGGAGGGAGGCCGTGTTGGTTTTTCTGTCTTCATCAGAGAGAGCTGATGAGGCAGTAGGCCACCATTGCTAGGCTAATGCCCAATAAAAAAATAAGGCTGACTGGCATTTGCAGAATGTGCTAGGAGCTGCGCTCTGAATGGAGTCCCATGTTCCCTTTCTGTTCGTTACTCTAGGACTCCGAGTCAATTAAAGAACAACAAGCTCCATTTAAGGGATAAGTATTTTCAACAACCATCTCTACCTCTGAATTCCTTACCCGTTCATCTGTATGCTGAAAAAGCATTAAAGAGGAGGAATATCTCTAAGATCAAGGCAGAAAGAATATGTCTATTCAATCATTCACTGATTCAACAATCATTCATGATTATGGACACCATGCACCAGGAAGTTTTTTTTTAAGATTTATTTATTTTATGTATACGAGTATTCTATCTGCATGCGCACCTTTATTGCAGAAGAGGCTATCGGATCCCACTGTAGATGGTTGAGCACTACCATGTGGTTGCTGTGGGGACTGAACTTAGGACCTCTGGAAGAGCAGCAAGTACTCTAACCACTGAGCCATCTCTCCAGCCTCCTGCCAGGAAGTCTTCTAAGAGTAGAGAAAGCGACTGGGCAGAACAACCATGGTCTCTGTTTTTACTGAATATTTTAATTTAATAAAGTAGAATATTTTAATTTAATTAAGTAGAAAAGATGGTTCTAGGGCTGGAGAGATGGCTCAGCGGTTAAGAGCACKGCTCTTCCAGAGGTCCTGAGTTCAATTCCCAGCAACCACCTGGTGGCTCACAACCACCTGTGGTGAGATCTGGTGCCCTCTTCTGGCGTACAGGCAGGATACTGTATAAATAAATAAATAAATCTTAAAATGAAAAAAAAAGAAAAGATGGTTCTAATAGTGAGGAGTTCTAGGAAGTGATCAGATCAGGACACTGATACACCAGAGAGGACCTGATGGGTTGAGACATGGCTGGTTGATGTGGCTTGGCACTCAGGAGAGAACTCATCAAGGAGATATCAGTCCTGCTAATAGCTGAACAACTTCAGGGAACAAGTGGTAGATAGTGGTTTGTGCGTGGTTTATGTGGGGGAGGGGAAGCTTTTTATGGTAGGTGAGAACGCAAGAGTCACTGGGAATGAGCAAGGTATCTTTGAGGAAGAAAGGAAGAACAGAATGACCAAAGTAGAGTGAACTGGGGGAAAGAAGAGGAAGTCACAGAAGAAAGGCAGATGATGTGGGTATAACCAAACCGAAGTGCTAATGCCAACACGATGGACTCCATGACATCTCAGTCTTGCGATACCTAATCTAGGTGCTTGTCTGTAAGGAACATGAGGCGCTGATGGACTCTGAGACCCGAGAGGACTTCAGTTCTGGTCTCACAGACATGCATGTATATCTAGAATCCTCATCCCCTTCAAGCTCTTGGGTGGCCTCATCCATGTTTTTCTCTCAAATTAGCCAAGTGAATAGAATGAAAGCAGCTTTATAACTAGAGAATGCCCACTAAACAGCTTATGCTATGTGGAAGGACAGCCATGCAGCCCTTGACATTTCCCCGAAATGCCCTTGGCTTCCATGTGAACCATTTCACCCAGCAGTGACGGTGATGGTCAAGTCGGATTCCAAGAACTAATACGGCATCTTCTCATTGGTCAAACTGAGACTCTCTAGAGCCCCACGGCACGCCCTATCCATTTTGCCTTGTGATTGTTTACTTTCTGTTGCCGGTTATAGTAAAAGGCATTGTTTGCCATTCACACGCCCCACCCAGTTAAGGAATCCACATGCCAACATCCTTGTCAGGAGCTCATCCAATCTTGACTGTGTTATTTCACTAATGGGACATCCTCTCCTGAAGAAGTCTGTATAAGCTGATCTTCTATTTGACAACTTTAGCTTTTAGAAAGCTCACTTGCCTATTTCCCTTCATCAAAATTATGTTTGAAGAGAACTGTAATCCTAGTCTCTCTCACTCTCTTTGGATTTTTCAAGACAGGGTTTCTCCCTCTAACAGTCCTGGCTTTTCTGGAATCGCTTTGTGGACCAGGCTGACTTCAAACTCACAGAGATCTACCTGCCTCTACCTCCCAAGGGTTGGGATTAAAGGTGTGCGCCACCACCGCCTGGTGTAATCATGGTTTTTAATTCCCTAGGATGGCATTGCCAGTTCTTAAGCTTTTCTCCAGGTGAAGTTCCCAGGTTCTTAAAAGCCTCCAGATTGGTTTGAGCCACAAAAAGGAATTCTTGGCTCATGTAACTGAAAAGTCGGGGACTACTGCAGGCCTGGTCCATGGGCTGGCTTCTCCCTGTCTTTGGTTCAGTCTCCCTTTGTAGAGTTTAATCTAGCCCCAAGGCTCCAAACTCCATCAGAGTCTAACTGTGATGTTCTGACTGTGGCTGATCTGTCCCTGTTCCTGCTGGTGGAACAGGGACTGTGGCTGGATCAGGAACAGGTGTGCTGAGCATAGAGCTCTGGATGCCCAGACTGGAAATGTACCAGCCACCTGGAAAGGGGAGAAAAAAAATAAAAACTTTGGGGCTAAATAATAACATTCTAATTCAATCACAGATTTGAAATCAACCAATTTGCCACCCTTCAACAGTATAGGGGTACAATCAAGGTCAAATCTCTTTGTTTAGCATCCCAGCTAGCAACCTCCAGCTTCCCGTCTTGGCTCATACTTTCCTTCTTCCTGGTCCCATCCTGCCTGTATTCAAATGTTAGCATGTGTGGAGTCTTTGGTGGAAACACTGCATGGGAATTGGGGTAGATGCAGAATTCAGTCCTATTCTGGAATGTTCCCAGAGAAGATGCCACTGTTGCCCTCACTGCAGAGGGATGTCACACCATCTAGGACTGGGCCTCTTGCTGAGGATGTCACCTCTGACAGAGGCAGAGGTTCCTGCAGTTAAGATAGAGGTTAGTTTTCCGCCTTCTTCCTTCCTATGTCTTAGTGCCATGGGCTCAGCCGCTGGAGTCGCAACAAATATAGCAGCTGTTCCAGGGTGTGTTTAAGCAAGCCTTTTAGGTCTGAGGGCTTTTGAGGAGATAGGATAATTTTTATTCTTTTTCTGTGTTTAATGATGTATTCTCAAGTGTTCTGAATTTATCAAAGATTCACATTCTGTTAACTGAGAATGCTCCTTATTTATCTGCAATGCATGCAATACTCATACCACTGCTAACTGAAACGTACTCACCTATATCTCCAGTTATTTCCCCATTGATGGAAAATGATTTAGTTTCTGCTATTTATGACATCCTAGAGTTAAAATCTATCCTATCAAATTTTCTTACATTCCTTAAGTACTTCACCAAACAAAACCACCCCAAATAGCACAGTGTCTGTAATACTGATTATTAAACTTTTATTAAAGATACTTAAGAAAGTTCTAGTGGGGGCTGGAGTGATGACTCAGTGATTAAGAGCACTGGCATCTCTTCAAGAGAGGACCTGGGTTCAATTCCCAGCACCCACACGACAGCTCCTAACCATCTGTGACTCTGGTTCCAGGGGATCTGACACCCTCTTCTGGTCTCCATGGGGACTGCATGCATGTGGTACACAGATACACATGTAGGCAAACACTAATATATAGAAAATAAAATCTCAAAAAAAATTGAGAACGTACTAGTACTTGAACTTATCTGTTCTTATCCTTGCTGTTACTTTCATTTTACCATATCCTTTAAGTACTCTTCCTAGAATTTCAGTCACTTAGAATGGTGAAGATTGAGCTGGGCACACACCTTCAATCCCAGTATTAAAGGCAGAGGCAAGCAGAGCCCTGTGAGTTTGAGACTAGCCTTGTCTACACAGTGAGTTCCAAGTCAGCCAGGGCTGTGTAGAAAGACTCCATCTCAAACAAATAAAAACAAACAAACAAACAAAAATATAGACTGGCCAAGGCTATAGGTGTGAGATGTGAGTTCTTCAACAGGATCAGGAATTTGACCTCCACATTCATTTACAGAGAGTTGATTTGAATCCATTTGTCACCTTAGTTTTCTTTTTAATTCCCTTTAGAATTGGTGTAGATTTAAAAAATTAAACTAATTACTCTTATGTGTGTATATCTGGGTATGCGTATGGACAGTTTTCAGGAGCTGATTTTGTCTTTTCGCCTGGTGACGCAGGGTCTCTCTTACTGTTTCTGCCAGTCTTTATACTCCAGGCTACCCATCCCGCCAGTTCCCGGGAGATTCTCTCTGACACACATCTCCCATAGAAGTGCTAAGATTACAGGTGTGAGGTGCTGAGTCTGGACTTTTGCATATTCCTGGGCATAAACTCAGCGGGCCAGGTAGGTTTGTGTGGAATGTGCTTTCACTATGGACGCTCACTGGCCCTAGTGTAGATTTTAACCTTCTGCCAGTGGGGTGGGATATTTCCAGAAACAGTAAAGCTTCAATTTTGCACATTGGCTCACTCACTCAACCCTCTGACCTGCCATGGGAGTTGTCTAACTTGTTTGGGATCCTTACAGGTATGTCTCTGTGGGTAGCATGCTCCACTGAGGTTTCTTCTGCCAAGAAGTAGGAGGCTGCGTCTGGTAGTGAGCATCGTCTATGGGACATTTCGTTCTTGCGCTATGCTGGAGTCCACAACGGGCTTCTTTGTAAATGATGGCTGAGTGGCTGAGTCTGGCAGCTCCTGGGTTCTTTCCCACCAGCTGGCTGTAGGTGGCCTCAAGTCCTGTGCTTGGCACAACAGCTTCTTTTATCCTCCCAGACTTGCTTGACTTTGTCACAGTTTGCATGTTTTTAAAATTTACATTTGAAGTTCATAATCTTTACATTATGAGAATATATTTAATAAAGAAATGAAGTAACTACTCCAAGTGAGTAGGTATGCCTGTGTTCTGACTCTCTCTCCCTACTTCCCTCCCTCGCTTCCATAACTCTCAGATCATTACAAGTAGAGTTCACTGTATTATTTTCCTTCTCCTCCTCTTCTCCTCCCTTCTTTCTTCTCTTCTTACCCCTGTTTCCCCTTTTCTCCTTTCTCCTCCTTCTTTTCCCCCATGCTGGGGATAAAACTTAGGGCCTATAATTTCTGTTGTTTACACTTGTGTATTGTTGGAATTTTAAAGCACAGTATTAGCTCCTTTTGTAATAGTAAACACAATTTTAAGCTCTTTGAGTAATAAAAACTGATGCCAACTGCTCATAGTAAACACCATTAGTCCTTTGTGTGCTCACACATTTGGCTCCCCCACCCCTCAGACCTGCGTTTCCTTTTGTATCATAAGCCACACTTAGTTCTTCCTTCCCATTTTTCATTTTAGCTCACACATGGAGCAAGCACTTTCTCACATGATCAAGTGTTCCTGGGAAATGGATTCAGAGCAGCTGCATGATATTCTATCATGAGGATGCCCCATAATTTATTTGGCTCTCCTGTTTTTGGCAGAGAATTCTTTGACTCTGGAGAATACATGGGCGATCATTTTCAGATGAAGAAACTAAGATCCAGGGAGGCTAGTCATTAGTTGGAGCATGACCAGCTAGTTGGAGAGCTGGCAGGGACAGGGCCTGCTGCTCCCAAGGCCTGGGTATCAAGTTCCGCTTCTGTCACACACTGCCCCCTGAGTACCTTCAGGACACTTTTGTAACTTTAACTATAGGGAGCTGCCTACATTCTTTCTAAATTACTCTTTATTATTTGGGGCCCATCACTCTTCTCTGTCAAGACCATTTTTTTTATCTTGTCACATAACCATTAGCTAACGAAGGATACTGTGGCAAACATCAGTGCGTCCGGCTTTCCCCTCTCTTGAGAGGCGTGTCCTTGCTCTGAGGAAGAGAACTGGCATCGCTCTGATCAGATAATTCCAATAGTCAGGGCAATTACAGGGAAGAATGCTCATTAGCCATCTCTGTCTGCATTGCTCAGGGATCCCCTGGGTTCTGACATTCTGCAATCAGCATTCCAGGATGCCTGGACTCTGCCCAAGGGCCTGGCACTCACAGAGTGGGAGAGGGGTAATTACTGGGTGGGGAAAGGAGTGGAGGGTTCTAACCCTCGCAGATGACACTGCTGCTGGCACAGGGTACCAGGGCATGGATGGTGGAGCTTGGCAGGAGGGGACACTGAAGGATAGGAGTGGATGAATTTTGGAAAGGGAAGCAGACCCAGGATTCTCTCTTTCACTCGTTTGGGAACATCGTCTCATCCGGACACTGGGTTATGAAATCTAAGCAGATGTAGCAGAGTTCTGGAAAACAGAGATGGCCCTTGAGTGCTGGTGTGGCTCTCATTTCTTTCCTTCACATTTTATGGGACACATGTTACCCACACTTTACAAATGAGCCTTTGACATCAGCATCTGTCATCGCGAAAGCCACTTCTTGAATCATCTAATATAGCTTTTTTTCCAGTGTATGTCACGGTCACGCCCACCTACGTGATTTGAAGCACAACCGCTTTAAAATGTCCTCAGAAAAGCGGTGGCCTTGGTTTATGCTGCATCAACCATGTTCACCTATTGCCTTTCAGAAAACACTTAATTCAGAGGGATGTGATTGGCAAGCCCCAGAGAGAGTGTGGCGGCTTCTATTTACGGTTAATGCTAATCCGCGGGCCATATGGCAGTGTAAATTTCTAGTACAAATTCCATTTGTGTGAGGTTACAGCTCATTCTTGGATGGCTGTAACTGTGTAATTTATCAATGTGAAAAATGGACTTTGAAATGTAATAATCCAGAGCTAATGTGGTGAGTACCATCAGGGAATTGAGTGTGTTTATAAAAGCTCCGTTTCCATGAGAACAGAGTCCTGAGAGAAAGGTCTGGCATCCCTGGGCTGCAGGAAACATCCACCCGGGTGACAAGAGTTGGTCCTAGGTCCAACTCTGACAGGAATGGCCTGGTGCCCTAAGCAGGTCCCTTAACCTCCTTGGGACTTAGTTTTGTTAACTGTGAGTTGAAAAACTCAGATTGGCCCAATGGTTACCAGAGTTAAAAACATCAATGACTAGTAAAGTATAAAAATAAAAAAATTGGAATAATTTTTAAACAAATCATTTTCTTTCTTTATATATACTTACTTTATGTGTATTGGGTGTCGGATCCTCCTGGAACTGGAGTCATAGACATTTGTGAGCTGCCATGTGGGTGCTGAGAATTGAACTTGGGTCCTCTGGAAGAGCAGCCAGTGCTCTTAACTACTGAGCCATCTCTCTGGCCCAAACTGGAATAATTTTAGATTCACAGAAGTTACAAAAGCAGGTAGCTTTCCCTAATATTAGTTTCTATTCAACTTCTTTTATATCTTTTATATCATTGTGTATGTATGTGTGTGATATATGTGTGTGTGTGTGGTGTATGCGTGTGTATGTGTGTGGAGGAGGTACTTGTGCACACGTGTGTGTGCGTATGGAAGCCAGAGTTCAGCCTTGGGTATCATGCCTCAGGAGCCATCCATCTTGGCTTCTTTGGTTGGCTCTGGCTTTGTTCTATTGGAGACAAGGTCTCTTGCTGGTCTGGTGCTCTGATCTTGCCAGAATGACTAGCCAGTGAGCCCCAAGGATCTTCGTTTTTCTGCCTCCTCAGACCTGAGTTTGCAAGCATGTGCTGCCACACCCAACTCTTGTATATAGGTTTTAGGGGTTAAACTCAGGTCCTTACTCTTTCATGGAAAGTGCTTTCCCTACTAAGCTGCTACCACTCAGGTTGACATTTGGGTGCCTATGTGTCCTGTCTCTTTGGTTGAGCCCTTCTTAGATATGTCGCCACAATATGGTCACAGGATGGTTGCCTACAGTCCACAAGGCTAATTTCTCAGTGGCCCAGATTAACCACAGAGAGAAGATAGGCCCTTTTCTGCTCTGAGGTAAGCAGAGGTTGCACAGAGCTGTGAACCACACCCTGTAACCACGACAAGAGAGCGTAGGACTCAAGAACCTTAAAGATGGACAAGGGTCTCTCTGGAATCATTTAGGCACTGAATTAACCAATCCCAGATCTGGGTAGATCGTATGAAATAACATCTGCCTATAGTGTTTAATCTTCCAACCAAAGCAAAAGGTTCAGTGGATTCCATCACCCCATTTCCTGGATGCTGCTTTATTTGTTGTCATCAGTCCCTGATGGCCCCAGTGCAAAGAGGAGCTCAGCTTCAGAGCTTTCATCGGAGGCAGTGGTAGAAACTCCAGCCTCTATAGGCATCTGGACTGAAACAGAAGTGTTATTTGTTAGCTGGATGAGAGCCACGGGGACCCAGCAATGATGGAGAGATGATGGGGTCTAGAGCGTGGTTCTGACTTGCAGCATGTCTGTAATCAAGCTTTTGCTCATCCAACGACATAGTCTTGAATTGACCAGAAAAGGCCATCTTGGCTTGGAGAACTTGTTCACGTCTTGTGACAATCACGGGCACACACTAAGCTGAGGGGATCTCCACTGCTCCTTCCCTGTCAGGTAGGCTGGCATGAAATTAGTGTGTTTGGTCTACAGGCTTGGAGCCCATCAGCAGTGGGGACCTGACCCTCAATACAGGTTGCCATCAGCTCATGGTTTCTCATCAGGGAACAGTGCCTTAAGGCAGTGGTTCTCAACCTGTGGGCCATGACCCCTTTGAGGTCTAACGACCCCCTTCACAGGGGTCACCTAAGACCATTGGAAAACACAGATATTTACATTACTATTCATAGCAGTAGCAAAATTACAGCTAAGAAGTAGCAACAAAAATAATTTTCTGGTTAGGGGTCACCACAGCATGAGGAACTGTATTAAAAGGTTGCAGCGTTAGGAGGGTTGAGAACCACTGCCTTAAAGGATGAAAGGAATGACCATTTGAACACACATGGCTTTCGTCCTTCCTTGTGCCCTGTGCTCTCATTTCTTTGATGATGTCTATCAGTTTTTGCTTACCCTACTGGCTTTTTCAAATGAAAGCAGTTTCTACGCCCGCCTTCCCTCCCACACACACTTTCTCACGAGCAGATATACACTTAGGCGAGTACTCCCCGACTTCTGGCAGATCCACATATTTTGAGCATGTACATAAAACCATTTATAGGAGTTTAACCCGTGAATCATAGACAGAAGATTCTCATTAGGAAGGAGCTGTGGCCTCCCGAAGCTTGTGAAGAAGTATTCACGGTATTTGAAGGTAGAAAACTCAGCACTCAGTGGGAGATGCATGGATTCACGACACATTCTGTGTTTTTATTATTATTATTATTATT
>LOJH01034911.1:7548-19876 GCA_001685095.1 Ellobius talpinus
GCAGTGATTTAAATAATATGGTTTCTGTGTGATTATTTCAGGGCTAAGCAGCCGAGAACCAGCGAGCGACTCTCTCATTATGACAGCAGCCCTCTCATTTTCCCGAGATGTCCCCATTGTCAGGTGTATGACTGAGCCTATCTTCTGCTCCCAGATGAGTATAAAGCCTCATGAACCAATTGGTGCCACGGTAGCCAGGTTTAGGCTGTGTGTGTAACCCACGTAAAACCAGTGAGAAGACTTGCCTGGGATTCTAGGATAAAGGGAGCTTTCTCTCTTCGGGGCCTGGTGGAAGGAAAGGGTAAAATTTGGAGCTGGTGCAGCCGTCTTGTAGCCAGGAGGAAAGCCTAGGGGTGAAGGTAATATACCCAGAAAGACAGGGAGAAGATGAAGCGAAAATGAGCTTGTTTGATACTGATGGGGTTGGCTGAACCCCTGGGTCAAACCACTCTTGGTGTCCAGCAGGATTTCAGTACTAAGAACTAACCCTGATCCTTTTGTTTGTTTAATGAAGTCCGAATGGAGCTTCTTCAACTTGGAATCAGATCACCCTAACTGAGATTTCTGGTTTGCTCTCCAAAGTGGTTCCCATTCCTGGATCAGGAGAATGGCAGACAAGAGAAATAAAGTTTTGTCCAGTGAGCCCTGGGCTTTTCTGTGTCAGGATCCCCTCCCCCCACCTCCAGGGTCTCCAGCTCCAGTTGCCCAGTGATGAGCAGGCTGTATCACACCAGTGCATGGGGGCTGCCTTCGCTATGGTCACACTTCTCCCAGATGGTTTGAGAGACTGTGAAGGGATCCTGGCTCCAACTTTCTGCAGAGGTGGGTGGTTGCCAGGGTCACATACAATCTTGCTCAAGGCTTCTCCACAGGTTGCCTTTGGGAACATGGAGGACCAGCTGGGATTCTTCATCTAGCCCAAGCTGGCCTCAGAGTCTCTATGTAGCCCAGGCTAGTCAGATTTTCTGTAGAGCCCAGTCTTGTCTTGAACTTATAAAGTCTTTTTAAATGCCATTTACTGTTTAATTCAAAAGGGTGCAGGGTCCCCAGATCTCACCCAGTAAGTGCAGGTGGCACCTCAGGCCTCACAGGGGTCTGCATCAGGCAGGTAAGCACAAATACGGTGGAGGCTAATTTTAGTTCAGGGACCATACTGTCCCGGGTTGTGTCACATGGTACCTGTACCCCCTTGGCTGTATCCTCCTTACAGCAAGTCCCAGCTCTGAGTTCTCTACGTGTCCTCAGAAGCAGACTGCTGCAGGGCAGGGCTGGTGCCTTTAGTTTTATTTTTAACCGACATTGTATTCCGGGAGGTGCCCCTTGGCTAGATGTCAAAGCTGCATAAAGACAGGCACTGGGCAGAGAGTAGGCCGCTCAGGGCAGGAAGCTCTAGAGCTGGGAGTCCAGAGCTTGGACCAAGCCAGATTGTGCCAGCCCTGGCAGTTTGTCTCCGAAGTCACACCCCCTCCTTCGTCCTTCCTGTCCACACTTACAAAGGCAAAGGTGGGACCTTGAAGCCATTAAGGTCCTACTTTAGAATCTGTGAAGCTGCCCAGGGTTGGAGATGCTGCGTCTTGGGACTCATTTACCTGCAAGAAGGATATGTTTTCTTCACAGAGGTCCTCAGTATGACCAGCCTTGCTGGAACATTCTACCTGACCTGCGCAGGCAGGCAGTAAGCAGGCCTAATGTTACTGCTTTATTTCAATCTTTGGACCAGGCCAGCTCTCCCTGGCCCCTTCCTCCCCTTTCTCAGTCTCTACTCTTCATAGTGTGTCCTGGGATCACCTCCCAAAGAGAGGAACTGCCCCTCATTGATAGTAACCCCCTTCCTCTTTTTTTTTTTCTGAGAGCGGGGAAGATTTGCTGGGACTCATGGCATCTGACATGGTCCCCACACAAACTGTTACAAACCCGTAGGCTGGGTACCAGTGACCACCCAGAAAGTCACATTCCTCCATGAGGAGTGGGAGATACGGAGTGTCCACAGTAGGGCATGCAGTGCATCATGGGAAAGGGTGAGGTGTGGTACCTGAGTGATGGAAATCGGGTGGTAGGAAAAGACTTCTGTGGGCAGGTGAATCTGGAATGAGCGGCCAGGTTTGGTAGACGGTGACATGTTCACACACTGGTTACTGTGTCCCTTTCTGTGTGGCCTTCCCAGCCACCTCCAGGTTAGGAACGGCTGCAGTGAGTTCCCAGAAGCCCAGTTGCCCATGCTGGGAAGGACTATGGTAACCTCCTACAGGATCACTATGGGATATTTGAGGAAGAGCAGGTCCAGCAAGTCCATCTCCATGTCTCCTGTTGTACAATATGCCTAGGACACTCCACAGTGTCTCTGTCCCTCGGCTCAGGACAGTGTGGCAAACTGCTGCTTTCTTTTCCTCTCAAGCACATTCTCCAAGGCCAGGTCCTGCTTCCCACGAGCCCAGGGTTGCGGCAGAATATACTAGAAAGGACTCAGTGAGGAGTCAAGATACTTGAATATAATGAGATAAGCCAATGTGTGACCTTAGGCAGGTGGTTTTCCCTCTCTGAACCTTGGTCTCTCCCTTTTCCAAAAGGGAGTTTATTGACTTTAAAGCTCTTTACCCTGTTTGGAGAGTCTTCCTTTGAGAAACAAATGAAACCAGTGGACACTCTACCCTTGGAAGTGCATTTGCATCCAGAGGCATATCTGCCTTTCGGGTGATCAGAGGCACACTGATCACCTGTTGATGGGACTGCTGATGGCCATGGTGCAGTCCTAGAAGTCCTGGAAGTAGCCTGCAGTCTTGGCACAGTCCCAAGTCAGGACCCTCTTTGAGTCCCTTTCCTTGTTTTGAAGAGCTAACTCAATACTACTTCTGGGCTCAATTCTGCATGACTGGAAAGACCTTCAATCAACACTGTTTCTTCCTCTAGGAGCCACATCTATAACAGCTGGAAGGTGACTCAAAGTCAAAGGTCCCCTTTGGCTACAGTCACAGCAGCTGGGGATCACTGGGCTCCTGTCAACCAATGGGGATAAAAACACTACCTAGCAACACGCTTGTAGCTCCATCCCATCCAATCACATCAAAAGGGATGCAAAAGCCAGACCTGGACGACATAGACCCATCTCCCAGGATGTTACCCAAGAGAAAGAAAAACAAACAAACAAAAAAAGTGTTAAATTAAACCCCACGCCAAGCCATCCCTTACAACTTTGCAAGTCTTATGTAGTGGGAGTTTTAACTGGGTATGTGTGTGCAGACAACAGAGACATTTAGTGTCTTTGATGGGTTTATGCTGACTTTTGACTTTTCTTTTTGCCTTGGTACATTTTGGTGGCACAGAGCTGTGGGGATGCCTGGTGAGAGCTAGGCACAGTGCTGGGGAGCATCATACCAAGCATGTGATGCAGACGAGGCCTTCAGCCAGAAAAGAGGGACAGATGCAGAGCTGACAGGGGGCCAGGTCCCCAGTGGCTTCTTCTCTGGTTCCAGGGTGAACTCAATACCTCAGGTCTGTGATCTGTGGATAGCCCGGCCTTGCAGGAGAGGAACTGTCTAAGCATTTCTGTATTCTTTTAGGTGTTGTGTGTGTGTAACCATCATTGGCCAATGGGTCCTCTGCCTGTTGGCTGATCTTCCTGCAACAACAGCAGCCCCCAAAAGTGTCCTGTAGAACTTCAGCTAGAGAACCACAGATCTGGTCTAACTGTGTGGTTTACAGGTAAGCAAAGGGACCTGCTCACAATCATAGACAGGGTGAAGCCCCTGGGCCTCAGATGGTACCCATGCTGTCTGTTGTTAAGAGTATAAAGGAAAAACTGACTGTTTAGTGTTTTGTCTAATTGCAGCTATAAAAATAGTGTGGGAGCCAGGAGGCTGAATCAGGAAGATTACGTGTTCAAAGATAGCCTGGACTACACTGTGAGATCCTGTCTCAAAACAAACAAACAAAAGTTAGACTGGTGTAAAAGATTAAAATAGCTACTTTTTATATACTTTTTATATACTTTTTATATACTTCCAGAGTACACTCAGAACTCTGCTGGCTGATCCCTGGAACAGAACAGCATACCCAAAGCCTCATCAAGGAATCAGCTCTCCTAGTGTGATACAAAGGGCTTGCTTGAGACATGTGAGCTTGGTAAGAACTAAGGTGCTCTCCGGACCTTGAGGTCTAGAGAGATGGAGACGTATATGCATCTGCTGGGGGAAGCAGAGGATGTGAGAGTTCCCACATGGGCAAGATGCACTTTAGCTTAGATGTTGGGGCTTCTCTGGAAAGTCTTGGCTATGGGCTGCAGTCAGGGGAAGTGAGCCTGGCACCCAAAAGGGCTCAGTTCAATACTGGCAGAAGGACCAATAGCCAGGCATGTATTAGCAGGGCTGCGGTATTGACTGCATGCCACACCTGAGCCATGTCAGATTCACAGGGCTCCGTCTATCTCACTGCCACTTACTGGTGTCCCTTGTCCTTTCTCCAGTGGCCTTACAGCCAATACTGAATGACAGTGCAGCTGTGTCATGCCTGAGAAGTGCCGCGGAGATGTCTCCCAGGTGTGCTGTGCCAGACTGGTAGTGATGTGGGGGAGGTGAACCCATGGGACATTCCTGGATGGATGTCACTCCCACTTCCGGCTTGGACTGTCATCCTTGTCCTCAAGCCTAGCACAATCACAGTGCTGTCTTCTGTAAGGCTCTGAGATCCACCACCTCCTTCTCCTAGTCTGCTCTGCCCCCCCAAGGCGCCCCTCCAGCATTAGACCCTGTGTCTTGGGAAACTTTGGGGCACCGGCTGCTCAGGGGCCTCTGCTGCTTCCTGTTTCTTCTCTGTAAGTCATGTTCATAGCAGGTTGCCTCCTCTGTGGCTCCAAGGGTCGGGTCTGCTGACAGAGGAACACATGGATACGTGGATGTACACAGACGCCAAGAATGCCCAGCCTCCATCAATGGGAGTCAGATGTGGGGAGCTAGAACCAGGCAGGCCTAGGGCTGTACTACTGAGCTGTGTCAGTGATGTTTAGTTGATTGTGGAAAGCTGAGGCTCCTCCTGGTGCTGCTGTTCTCTAAAAGGACATTGTACGGTTCTCAAAGTCTCCTTGTCAAGACTAAGAGCTGCAGAACCAGAACGTCCACCAAGAGTCCAGCTGGCCAACTAGGTATTTGCAGGTGGCCCTGCAGCCCAGGTCTCTAGCAGTATCAGAGGTGACAGTAGGCTCGCTGCCATGAGACCCTGACAGGATTTGTTGGAGTGGCCAGGGCTGCCTTCTTGGCTAAGAGCATCTAGAACAGTGAGTGCTTCCACTGCATTTGGAAACTCAGCTGGCAGTGGCAGAAAGCAAGAGAGCACATGATCCGCCTGGAAGCCTTGCGGGCTGCATGGAGCTTTGAACAGGTCTCAGTGCCTGAGCCTGCTGGGGTGGCATGAACCGGGACAGGGATTCTGGGGAAGAAGATGGAAATCTGCAGACTCCGTATTTCACTATTAGTGGTGGTCAGTTCAGTGAGCATCCAGGACCCAGGGTGGAATAACACAGAGTCTGCAAGGGAGGGGAAAGAACACAGGGCCACCGACTCAGCCTACCAAGATGAATTGTGCCCAGTAGCTGGCAGGGAGCTGGGGAAGGACAAGGGATGTGCCCAGGATCACACCAGTGGTGTAACGGCCTGGCCCCTTTCCTGCTTTGGAAGTCAGCATTCTGAGAACACACCCCCAGATGGTCCACCGGAGAGGTGCAGGAGCTTGTCTCAGCCGTGGAATGAGTTGAAACTATGGCGCATTCTTAAGGTGGTAGGAGTTACACATAGCGGATGGGGGAGACCAGGCCCTCGGGGACCAGGTCATCCACATCACTCAGAAGCTCCCTTTCGCTGGCCGAGTTTGTGTTCTGAAGACGCCGGAGGCGGGCCTGGACCTGCTCCTGCTCCCGCTTCAACTCCAGGTAGGAATGGGAGAAGGTGTGAAAGATGGATGTGGCTGGGAAGGCCATGATGAGGATACCACTAAGAATGCTGCTCAGAGCCACCATCTGACCGGGAACGCTGCGAGGGACCATGTCCCCATAGCCCACCGTGGTCATGGAAATGATGGCCCACCAGTAGGACGCGGGGATGCTGGTGAACTCTAGGACCCTTCCAGACTCATTCTCAGCCACGTAGACTAAAGGAGAGAAGAGGGTGACAGCCACACCCAGGAAGAGCAGCAGAAGGCCAAACTCCCTGGCGCAGCGACGCACCGTGAGACCCAGCGTCTGCAGCCCCAGCGAGTGGCGGGCCAGACGCATCACATAGAGGATCCGTAGTGCCCGCAAAACACGCAGCACCAGTCCGACTTTCTCCAGGTAGGAACTCCCACTCAGCCTCTCGCCTGCTTCTGGGGACTCCTCGGACACCACAAGCGACACGTAGTACGGGGAGATGGCTAGAATGTCAATGACATTCAGGGGCCCACGGAAGAACTGACATTTGTTCCGGGCCTGGGCAAAACGCAGACAGAACTCCAGAGAGAACCAGGCCACGCAGATGGTCTCCACCACGAAGATATAGTAGCACTTGCTCGTGCATTCTCCCTGGGGTGAGAGAGCCACAGAAGAACGAGTTAGTCAGCGGCCCTCAAAACCTGGCACAACAGCACAGTGGCTCAAGGGAGAAGGATTTATATGGCCTCGTGGTTTCTGAGGAACAGCCAAGCCATGATGGAGAAGGCACGGTGAAGTAGCTTCGTGGTGGCTCTGTGGGGGTGTGAGGAAATGGCTTCCCTCTGAAAAGCCTTGCTAGGTGTGGGTGTGGGTGTGGGTGTGGGTGTGCGCGTGGTGCGCGTGCGCGCGCATGTGATGGCCAAAAAACAATTGGGGCTGTAATTCTTCAGGCTCTGTCCACTTTGTTTTGTTTCTTTTTTTTTGTTTTTTGAGACGGGGTTTTTCTATAGCTTTAGAGCCTGTCCTGGAACTAGCTCCTGTAGACCAGGCTGACCTTGAACTCACAGAGATCTGCCTGCCTCTGCCTCCCGAGTGCTGGGATTAAAGGAGTGAGCAACCACCGCCCGGCTCTGTCCACTTTGTTTTATGGGATTTTTGTTTTTGCTTTTGGGACAGGGTCTCTTACTGGCCTGGGGCTTGCCAAGTAGGCTAGGCTGGCTGGCTGGCAAGCCCCAGGGATCTGCCTATGTCTACCTCCCCAGTGCTGGGATTCCAGGTGCATGTCAAGACACCCAGCTTTTTAATGTGCATTTCAGGGCTCTGACTCAGGTCCTTGTGCATGCCAATCAAACAACTAACCCACCAACCCATCTTCCCAGGTCCTAGAGCAGTGGTTCTCAACCTTCCTGATGCTGTGACTTTAATATTGTTCTTCATGTTGTGGTGACCCCAAACATAGTTATTTTTGTTGCTACTTCATAACTGTTTTTTTACTACTGTTATGAATTATAATGCAAATATCTTATATGCAGGATGTCTGATATGCAACTCCCCCCACAGGGGTTGTGACCCACAGGTTGAGAACCACTGCCCTGGAGACACAGTTTGATCTTGCTATGTCCCGTGGGCTGAGCTGTCCATTGTGTGGTTGTACATGGCAAATCAACCTGGTGGAAAGGTGGGTTTCCTGCCTCTGTTACAGCTACGGCAATATCTTGTCACCTATAGAAGAAGCATTGCTAGGTCAAGGGCATCGGCCAAGGCTGCAAGCTCCTTACACTGACCCCTTTCTTGGCTCTAGGACAGTAAAGGGGCCTGCCACAAAGGACCAACACCCCAGGGGAGAATGAAACAGGCAAGTAGAGAAAGCTGGGTTCAGTGACCAGCAGCTGGGGAAGGTGACTCTGGAGGGCCCAGCAGGCCCCAGCAGGCTGAGCTTCTGCCTCTGATGCTGGTGTTTGGCTATTCAAGCCATGTACACTCCGTCCTCCCTCCCCTGGTCTGGGATGCTGGCCCTCCCTGCACTGCAGCAGACTGGCTCTGCCTAGTCACTCCGCCTGCATCCCGCTCTGCCCTGCGTCCTAACCAGCCTGGTGCCTGCCTGCAGGAGCTGGCATCTCTGCAGCCATGCTGGGACACAAGAGATAGATATAGGGCTCCAGTTGAGGATGTGACGTTCAGTCCAGCCCTGCCTATATAAAGGAAAGAGAGAAGAAGAAAACAAAACAAAAACAAAACACTTGTTTCTCTCTGAGGAAGACTCTGGCTACTGGGACCAGGGCACTTTGGTCTACATTGTTCTCATCTTTCTGGTGTGGGCACAGAAAATTCTGGTTTTGGGATTCCTCCTAATCCCCGGCCAAGTGGGGGAATCAGCCTCCATGGTGCATGCCTTGTCTCTGGGGGTAGTGAGGAGAGTGCTGCTTATTCCTAAAGTCAAGGTGAGCCAGGCCTGAGGAGGCTTTGGTAGAAATGAAAGGACCACACAGGCATATAGGGCCTAGCAAGCCAGCGGCCACGGACAGGCAACAGTTGGGACTACGGGAGGCTCACCTCCAGGACTCCAACCATCAAAACAACTGCTCAACCAGGCAGTGGCGGCGCACGCCTTTAATCCCAGCACTCGGGAGGCAGAGGCAGGCGAATCTAACTGAGTTCAAGGCTGGCCTGGTTTACAGAGCAAGTTCCAGGACAGGCTACAAAGAGAAACCCTGTCTTGAAAAACCAAAAAAGTAAAATAAATAAACAAGCAAATGACTGCTCAGGGAACCCTAGGTTGACTGGGGAGGGCCCAGGGAAAATTTTGGGGTGAGGGAAATAGTCTAGATTGCAAGGGTGGGATTGCAGGGGTGTGTTGTTTTTTTGTCTGTTTTTTTTATTTTTTTTAAAAAAGAAGTTTCAATGTGCGCTCCTAAAAACCGTGATTAAAAGAAGAACTGAGTGCTGACAAGATGGCTCAGGCAGTTAAAGCTCTCGCGGCAGAGGCAAGCTCGACAACGTGCCTGGACCCATGTGGTGGAAGGGGAAAAACAGCTCCCGAAAGTTGTCTGAGCTACACAAAGAAAGAGAGAGAAAGAGAGAAAGGTGACTGGGGCGGAGAGAGAACCTGATGGTCTGGGTTACAGGGAACTTGAATTTAGGGAACAATGTGGAAGCTCCTCCAGGGGTTAAACTCACACTCAAGACTCAGCAAGGTCATGCCTATGTACACACACAAGAGGAATGAAAATACACACAAGGGAACAGACGCAGGTTCCACAGTCTCTCGGTAGCCGAAGATGAACTTGAACTTCTGATCCTCCTGCCTACACCTACCACACTTGGTTTACGCCCTGCTAGGGATCAAAGCTTCTCACAGGCTGGACGAACACTCTTCCAACTGAGCTCCATTCTGAGCTCCAGACCCGGGCCAACAAGAGGAAACCCCACAAAGGTCATCGACCAATCCACCAATGAACAACAAACATGGCCCAGCCAGATGGCAGCTGTGACAAAGCAATCTGGGTTTCTATGGGTCACAGCCACAGGCTCTGAGTTCCTCAGGGTGTCATTAAATCCCCATGCCCTATGGCTCTCCTCAGGAGAAACCGGCCAGCCTTAACAGCTGACTGACTAAATAGAGCCCCTCTCTGCCTGCCTGCTGTCCCCTGAGGACAAATAAGAAAGACAAGGCATATATTAGAGAGAACAAACGCTTTTTATGTAAATGTCGAGGCACTGTCTTGAAAGAACAAACATTTTAGGATTGCCTGGCTTTACCCTCCCTGGCTCTCTGAAATATAATCCCCAACAAAAGCAGAGAAAGGGCAGCATGTACAAAGGTGGCTCCACCAGAGAGTAAGCACAAGGACAATGTGGCTGTCCCTGAACACGAATCCTTCTTATCCTGTGGGACACGGCTACCAGTTTCTCAGGGACAACTCTGGGCTGCCCAGGACTGCAAACTGGTGACCTGCCCCTAATTTGATTTCCCCAGTAGCATTAAACCCGGCCTGGGTTTGCATTCTTAGTCATTTTCAAAGTATTGGGCCCTGCGATGCCCTCACTCCGTTGCACAGGGAAGCTCCTGACTCCCCCACACTGTCTTCTCTCCCTGTAAACGGAGGGCAGGCTTGTGGAGGACACGCGTGTGATTATTCAGCAGCTGCGACCCGGTGTCCCTGACTGGGATACGGACATTGCTTAATGTGCCCTAATCTTCAGAAGCAAAATCGACATGTAGATATCCCCGTGAGCAAGCAGACTTTCCCATGGCATGCTTTGTGCTAAAAGACTGTTGGGGCTGGGGGATGCTCCTGGTGGCAACTCCAGTCTCAGGGTGGAGAGCAGCCATTGGAAAGACTGAGGATTTGAGTGTTAATATATCTTTTTCTTTGGGAGAAAACATTGGTCAGTTATAGTACAAATTCTAATTGGTCTTAATAATAAAATCTCGAAGTCAGCTATCAGAGGGCGAAAGCTGTAGGATCAGAGAAGCCGAGTGGCCAGCCACTAGAGTTCTTACCTCTACCAGTGCTCAGACCTAAAGGGCGATCCTGTCCTCAGACTGCTGCCTCAGACTGCACTGAGCTCTTGTCTCCTCCCACCTTATGTTCCTCTCTCCACCCCACCATATCACTCCTGTCTCCACCTCCCTCGTACGAGGATGAAAGGCGTGTGATCCCAAGTAAGTGCTGGGATCATCCTTGTGTGAGCTGTTTCTCTTTTAGACTGGATCAATTTTGTGTAGCCCAGGGTGGTCTTGAACTAACAGAGATCCATCTCTCCCCAGAGTCCTGAGATTAAAGGTGTGAGCCACCACTCCCTGGCCTCTAGTGGTTAGCTCTGCACTCTCATCTCCAGGCAAGCTTTATTTGTTAGATTATAAGCAAAATATCACCACAGTCAATCAGATGCAACACATTTTGTTCAACAAATATTTGTAGAGGACTTATCCTGTGTAAGGTGTATGCTGGTTCTCTGGTCCAGCTGTACTGTGTGGGGCAAATCTGGGAGGAAACAATGGGGGGTGTATACATGTGTGTGCATGTGATGTGAATACAAACATATGCGTGTGTGGTTTTAATCTGCCTCCTTGTCTATCATAATCTAATATAGATGGAGGCTCGGGTGATAAGAGAGCTGTAGTGTGAAGTTGGAGAGAAGCCATGTTCTACCTTAGGAAATGGTCTAGTTCTATTTTCAAGCTTTTCATCTGCCTTCCGAACAAATGCAGGCTCCTATTTCAGCTTTGAGACTCTTCTAGTTAGCTCAGCTATTGGCTTTACAAAGCCAAGAGACTCAAAGGGAGTCTCAATGGAGGAATTGCCTTGATCAGATTGGCCTATTGGCATGCTCATTTATGTAGGAGGGCCCAGCCTACTGTGGGTGGCACTGTCCCTAGACAGGCGGGCCTGGGCTGTGTAAGAGAGCTAGCTGAATAGTAACCAGCCAGTAAGTAGCCATCCTCCTCCTCTGTGGTTTCTGCTTCAGGTCCCTGCTTGAGTTCCTGTCCTAACTTCCTTCACTGACGGCCTGTGATCTGGAAGGGGGAGTCAAATAAACCCTTTTCTCTCCAACTTGTGTTTGATCAGGATGCTTATCTGAGCAACAGAAAGCAGACCAGGACACAGATCATCTGGTTCCTGGGGTCCTTGATGCCTCACAGCTCTCTGTGAAGAGAGTGTAGGAGTGCACAGGTGTTGTGGAATATTAGTTTAATATGTGTTACATTTGTTTATGCCATGGAATATTTGTTTAATATTTATTTAAAGATGTGTTGCATTCTTTTATGTTGCATTTGTTTAACTCTGTGAAGCTGTGTTACTTTGCCTGCCTAAGCCACCTGATTGGTCTAATAAAGAGCTGAATGGCCAATAGCTAGGCAGAGAGAATAAATAGAAGGAGAAAGAAAGGAGAGGAAGGAGCAAGAAAAGGAGGAGAACAGGATGCCAGGAGCCAGTCACCCAGCCACACTACCAGCCATGGAATTAGAAGGAAAGAAAGGAATATAGAAGAGAGAAAGGTAAAAGCTCAGAGACAAAAGGTAAATGGGTCAGCTTGTTAGGCTTGGCAGCAAGCACCTTTACCCATGATTTACCCACAGTACCATCTTACTGATCTGAGAGTTAAGTAAAGGGCTGGAGAGATCTGCAGGTGAATTTCTCTCCAGGAGACAAGCTTCACCTAGGGCTGGCACTAGGCTTAAGCCTTTTTTCCCCCTAGTGTTGCTGGGCTTGTTGGGGGTTAGGTCCTCAGTCCTGGCAGACCTAAAGTGACTTTGACCCAGAGGAAACATTCTACCTGTGTGTAGTTGGTTTTTGTTTGTTTGTTTGTTTTTGTTGTTTTTACTCTTTGCTCTTTGTGGGGCCTACCACCGAGCTCCCACATAATCACACAGAGTATTATATTATTATTATTATTATTATTATTATTATTATTATTATTATTATTATT
>LOJH01034913.1:700-15901 GCA_001685095.1 Ellobius talpinus
ATATGTTGGATTAATCCAGCAGCATTTATAATCAAATGTCTTTTAGCAGCTATTTCTCCTTCCTCAGCATTCAAACAATTCACAGACAACACAATAACATACAGACTCTCTGTGTATTTTCAATCTTTATGTGGCTTTATTTTAAACTCTATTTTTCTTTTTCATTATTGGTTGTTTTATTTTGAGACAGGGTTTCTCTGTGTATCTTTCTCTATCCTGGAACTCACTCTGTAGACCAGGCTGTCCTTGAACTCACAGAGATCTGTCTGCCTCTGCCTTCCAAGTTTTGGGATTAAAGGTGTGTGCCGCCACACCCAAATAATCTTTCTTTTTTATTTTAAGGACTTTTTCCTTTTCCTTTTTTTCTCCCAAGCCTACATATATTTTTAAACACATTGTAAGCCATTTAGAGGTTTTCTTCATCTTTGAATCTATCTTTACTGAATATCTCTTTTTTTCTTATCACAAATCTTTAATTTGCTAAACGATATGGCTAGGATTAGAGCCTTGACTTTGACAGTGGGATCTACTTCATTCCTTAGATTTTTGAGATTCTAGCCTCATGGTAGAGTTTCCAGCCTGAACAATGTTTATTGCCACAACTCTATGGAGTTTCAAGGTCCCTGCCACCACCAAGAAGCTTGCTATTGGCTACTCATAGATACCATTTAAGTGTTTGATGGTGGGGCCTCTTAAAAGGGCTGCAAGGTTTTTGCAGCTAAAGCTGAATCAGAAAGCCTTTCTTAAATGAGATGTGCTTGTCTCCAGCAAACAGAGATCATTCAAGTGGGCCGGTATCTTAAAGGCTATTGGCCGAAGGAGCTCCCACAGCAGAGTGGAAACTGAGATTGGTATGCAAAATTCCAATTAAATAATAAAAAATAAATAAAAGATAATGTTCTATATATACAATGATTATTGTTAGAACAGATAAACCTCACAGAGCTAAAATTTGAAAGGAAACTGAAAAGCTATAAGTTTACCGCTAATTAAAAAAATAGCTTTATTTTTATATATATCATATATTGATATTCTGTTACCATATGTTGCCCTCGAATTATGTAAAGGACTGGTTGGCTTAAAGAGGGGATTTAGTAGATCATCAGGTTAAATGATTCAGGTGAAAAATCTACAGCTGAGAATTAAAATTATGACATTCTCTCACCTGAGGCTAGCCAGTAGAAAATTCCTGGCCACAAAGCAAGCCTGACCTGTGCCCCTAGTCTGCTCTATGTGTTATTAATGGCATGATGTCATTGGTCTCTGGAAGGGCATCATTATTATTCAGCCTTTACTTAGCACAATCAACTTTTATTGGGTTTAAAAGGTCAATTGTGATCTCAGCCTTTCCTTGTTCCCCTTCTCTTTAAAAAATTGTTGGAAAAATTTCCATAAAATCCCTAGTTCCCCTTCCCTCCCTTCCTACCCCTCATCCTCTTCTCTTGCCTTGAGCCCACTGAAGATGTTTTCTTAGCTCTGCTTTACTCTGAAATTTTCATTCTCTGAAAGATACACTGAACAAGAATGGTAATTACCGAACACAAATGATGATTTATAAATATCAGCCTTTTGTGATCTACTGATTTATATGATTAAAGCCTTTACCATGCATATTTATCTGTCTGCTTTAAGACATGTCTGCCATCCTCCAGTGTTCACATTAGATTGTTCAGAGTACTACTATCAAAAGCAGTCTGGAGGAAGAGGCAGTGTATCCACTTCAGGTTTCATTTTCTAGCAGAGGCAAGATAGTTTTCCCCAAGATACATATACTATTTAGTAACTGAGCGCTAATGGATTGTCACCTAACAAACTCTAGGTTCTCAATGTGTTCATAGCTGCAGATAGATATACTGATTCATGCTCCTCTTTGTTACTCAGTCACTAAATCAAAAGAGGCTATACTGGAAAGAGTTTTAAATATTCTCAGCAAAAGAGCCAGCAATCTGATATGAACATTATGACCTTCCAATACTGAAAGATTCAAGTGTCCTATGAACACAACTAAGTATGTGGCTATTTATCTTTCACTTCTAACACACTTCCCAAACTAGCCATAAGCCAGTGGCTGGACCATTTGGACTTCACTCCAGCTCCAAGCTACAAATGCTGTCACTTCTGAAACCTAGTCAGGTAAATCTGCTGTAGTCCAGACAAGTATATATCAAATGTCCATCTAGTCAAAGATTAGCTGCCAGCCCACCCTGAGTGAAGAGTTAGAAAAACCTTTTAGAGGTGGTGTCTATTGAAGAGAAGTTACACCACTGTAGACATGCACCAGAATGGGTATTAGAGCTCTCCCTGTCTCTTGTTGCTTTCTGGCCACCATGACACGAACAGACTCCTTACACTACATATTGTTACTGTGGTATAGTACATGCCAGAACCAAAAATCAATGAGGTCGTACGACTACAAACTGACACCTCTGGAACTGTGCGGCAAATTAGACCTTTCCTTTTGTTAGGTGTATTATCTCTCAGCATTTCATCACAGTTAGAGGAACTTGATTACTCATCCATTAATTCCAACATATCTAGTGGCTCTCATTGGTGACTCTGCTGGCAGTCTTTATGTGGGATTGTCACTCCTCTGCTCACAGCCTATTTGGGTGTCCATAGAAGACTTCCGAGTGTGTCTTCATAAACCATGCCTGACTCTGCCATCTTTCCCCCCAAAAGAGCATGTCCTTTAAGACAGAAAGTCATCCACAAGTAGAGGTTATTAATTGGCTTCAGACATATGGTGTGCTGTCTATGTCAAGAGGGAAATGCTTTTATATCCAAGTTCTAGAGTATTTTAAAATGAACTAACAGTAAGACCCTTCCCTTTGGTTATTCATCACCCTCTTCTTTAGACCAGGCCTGCATGTGATCCTCTGCCATCTCTGTGTTCTCATTCTCGTCCCTAGAGCTACAAATCTGTTTTTGTTCTTCTCAGCCCCTAGTCATTTCTTTCAATTCCATTCTACTTCATTCTACCTCAAACTTTCACATGCTTAATCCCATTCTTAGATGGCCTTGCCTTAATGGTGGCTTAGGACTCAGACCCAACCAGTTCTTCCATACAATTTTATATTGTAAGCAAGTATTTGCATTCTTCATGAACTTCACCATCCATATATTTCTTCCTCTGCCAAGAAATGTTAGTCTAAGTCTACAGCTGCTCTTTTCATGGCCCCTGTTACTGAGGTTTGCTTCCTATTGGTCCTATTGGCCTCCAGCTGGAGAAACCTCCACAGTTTTTGAAAGTATTCACACATGACTTAAAGATTTCACAGTATATCCATCCTTATCATCATGCTTGATGACTTGGGCACCCATGTCAGGATTTAATCAACCACCCCTCAGTTTCTAGTTACCCATTCCCATAGCCACATCCCAAAACTTGCCATATTCCAGAGCTCTCATCTTTAAGATATTTTAATATCATTTTCCCAGCCACTAAACACCTCTATGCTGATGCTTGCCTGTCACCCTTTTTTCTCTCGGGAATTCTCCTGATTAATTATGCATCTTTTCCCATATAACATGGACAGAGTTCTTCTGATGATTCGCATCATTTCTATTCTATTTGTAAAACACTAGGCTTTCCTCGTTATGTATTCAAACTGGTAAATCTTTTTTATTGGTATGTATTCATTATACTTAGCACTGAGTTTTATATGGACATCTTAATGCAAGTACATAATATCCTTTGACAGTGTTTCTTTCCATACCCTGAAACATCTTTTCTCTCTTCCTTCTGTTAGTGCCTTTTGTTCTTCTAAAGTGTTTCCTTGCTTTCATAACATATATAAAGACATGATATATATAAAGACATGATTTTATGTACTTCTATAGGATCTGTGTGTTTTCCAGTGGTGTCTGGCTGACAGACATTCAGCCTTCTGAGTTCCACTGAAGCAGAACCTCTTCAAGGACAACCCACTGCCAGGCTTGATTAGCTCTTCCCACTTCATATTCTCCATGCTAATGACTAACTGTAGCATCAACTCCACTTAAAAAAATGTTTCCTAAGGAAACATTGCCTGTGGTGCTCCTGCATTGCTTGTGCTTGCATTGTATCTCCTGCACAGAGTGTGACAGACATTAGTTAAATAAGGTTTCTTCCAACCATCACATCCCAACAGTGCCCACATAGTCTTCCTGTCTAGCCACACTAAGGCCCTTGCTCTTTCCTGTAATACTTCTTCTAGCCCCGAGTGTATTACTCCCTGAGAGCCCCAACCCTACATGCTGGGTATGTGGCCCCTAAGGTACAAGGTTTGTGGTCTTTTTCTAATCCCACCATCATCCCCAAGGAATTTCTCCACTTTCTTTTCCATTTGGAGCTCTTGAAGTTTTCCTCACTCCAGTCAAAGTTGTCTTTGGAATGACTTGATTGGTCCAACTGTCTGATTCAGCATAGAAAAAGGCCGAGCTTCAAATCATCTGGCTCTACTGGGTTGAGGCCTAAGGCTAGATTCAGATCTCCTGTGCTCTGTCCAAGGCATAGTGTCACCTCTGGAGGTGGAGGGTGAACTTTGTCACTGGGTGTTCTAACTCAGCCGATGTCTCATAACGCTAGTATATCCAACCACAGCAGCAAGGATGGTAACAATCTAAACAACACTGTCCAACTCTCCAGAAAGAATTCACTATTTACATGCAATGTGTTTGCTTGCCAATTAGGACACCATTCATAAAACAGAAATGTACATGGTGAGATTCTTTTTAATTAATGAACATAACACATGGGAACATTCTCATCTTCATGAATATAAACTGGGCATATTCACCCATTCTCTGGATACTGTTTTCATAAAACACTTTAAGGCAAATACATCATGATGATAAGTATCTCTGAAGAGAAGCTTTTCTGAGCTCTTAAATATAACTGGGAGTTGAAATCATTTTCAGAACTGAAGCAGAGCTTTCAGTCTTTCCGGAGGAAGAGTTTACAAGGGTTGAAAGGCGTTCCTGGGACAATGTATTTCTTGGGCACTACGGTGCTTTGTTCATTCCTGTTCCTATCTTGCTGTCTCTGCCGGTTTGTCTTAACCTGTTCACGTGTTTTACTATAAGGCACAGTTAATAGCAAAGATGGACTTAGAGCCTGTGACCCAGCAGAACAGAATAACAATAAATAGTCCCCACATCATTGTCCTAGTAAGGCTTAATTTTGTATTTTCTAGACATCTTAGCACCAGCTCTGCCGGTTCTTGATTACTACCTCGAACTTGCACACTCTCATTCATCTTTCAAAGGCCAGCCAAGTTTGCAGTCAGCACAGGAGTCTTACTCAGAACCATCAGAAATGATTTTCCAACTTCTGGATCCTGAGATGGATGGGCTTTCAGAGCAGGAACAGTGCCAGTATGCAGATGTATTCTCAGATGAGTGGAATCTAGTTTTTGCTTCGCCCAAAAACACTAAGTGGAAAAAAATCGAAGAAAGTGTGGTAGTACTGTGAAATCAGTACTCTATGGTGGGAATAGTTGATAATCTGGAGATTTCTAAAAATTAGGAAGTTAGCGACTAGTTAACATTAGAACAAGCTTAGGCTAAGACAACTTAAAAACTGGTTTCAGAAACAGAAACAGCCACCAAAACAAACTAAAACCCTACTCTTCAGAGAATAAAGGTTATTTTTCAGAAGTTAAGAGGAAAAATAAAGCTATGTGGAAAATGGGAAAGGAATGTAGGTCAGAGAAAACAGCATATAAATGCTATGTCCCAGGAGGGTTTTTTCCCCACTTCCTACCATTTACTTAACCTTTACTGAGAAAGTAGGTGACTTGGTCAAAGTACCTAGCTGTCTGCTGTTTGTACAGATGCTTGAAAAGTAGACTTGAAATTACCTGTACTCAAACATTTTCTTAATGCTCAAGTTATAGAATCAACTTCAACATCCATCTAGTGCTAAATGGATTAAAAAATGTAGTATATACACATAATAGAATATTGCTCACCCTTAAAAAAGAGAATCCTGTCATTAGCAACAACATGGATGAACTGGTGAACAATACTATCAACTTCAGCAATCAATGAGTAGGCTTTGGAATCCTCAAATGATATCTATATTAATAATGATGTATTTTATGCTTAAAAATTTCTAAATAAATAAATAGTTTAGAGGCAACAAATAGGTTAATTTGCTTCATTGTAATAACATCCCAATATAAATCAAAACAGCATAGTATATACATTAAATATATAAAAATTTTATTTGAAAATTATTCATAAATAAGTCTGGGAAAGAACTACAAAGCAGCAGAGATGGAGTCAACTCCATCAACTATTGCCAGCTCTGATACCAACCAAAGCATCTCTTCTGAAGGGAGCACCTGTATGCCCATGTATTCATGGCCCACCATAGAGAATCTGGAGAGGAGTTGCCTTAAAGATCAAGCTTGCTTTGTCTTATTATAGAAACTTAGAAATTACTTAATTATTGATGTAGGAACAAGAACTAAATCTTAGAAAAGCCTAGAGTTTGGTGTTCTCCTCAGAACTGGGACTCAAATTAGCAGTGGCAAGGATCCATCTCTGTAATTGTGTTCCCAGCTTCTCACCTGAAATGAAATGGACTATGACACTGGACTAGAAGATATGGAGCAAAGCTGGGTACCAGTGGAGTGGCATACCATCCTGTCATGGTTGGTCACAATTGTCAACTTCCTGGGTTACAACGGTCTGGAAGATGAAGTCAGGAGGATGCTCCCAGATAAACTCTGGAGAGATCTGTTCTCAAAGCTTGCTGCCTTCTAAATGGCAGCCCAGAGAAACTTCAGGAGAAAGCAGTGGGTGCCTTCCATCTGTTCATCCTTCTGAGCAAATGTGTCTGTCCCCACCAACATAGATATCATATCTCTGCTGACAGCAGATTCCAGCTTCTTTGGCCTTTTAATGTGGGTTCAATACCAGGGACTCTCCAGAGAACGCACAGCCTTTCAGCACCAGAATGGACTTTCTGAGGAACCCAGGGTGGTACACGGAGCTGCTGGTGAGTTCTGAGACACCCCAGTGTGCAGGTAGCCATTGTTGGTACCCAGGCCCCATTGTGTTAGCCAATCTGACAAAGCACCCTTATAACATATATTGATTTTAAGGCTCTGTTCCTCTAGAGAACCTTGACTAATAAAATCATCAAGAGCCAACATAATTCAATACAGTGAGGTCATTATTGTAGAATATTACTTTAAAATGTGCCACAGTTGCTTATGCTATGGAACATTTGTTTAATGATGCAAAGACGTTAGCATTATTTTATGTTGCATTTGTTTAACTCTGTGAAGCTGTGTTACTTTGCCTGTCTAAAGCACCTGATTGGTCTAATAAAGAGCTGAATAGCCAATAGTAAAGCAGGAGAAGGGATAGGCAGGGTTGTCAGGCAGAGAGAATAAATAGTAGGAGAGAAAAAGATGAAGGAGCGACAAAAGAAGGTACCAGCCGCCCAGTCACACAGTCAGACTTGGTCTACAGTGAGTTCTAGGACAGCAAGGACTCTTACACAGAGAAACTATGTTTTGGGAAAAAAAATGTGAAGATAGTAATATGTGTAGTTTACCACAGTTGTAAATAATTTTTGCTATTAAAACCCCATAAGCCTTGCTATCTTTGGTTTCTCTATAGTGAAAGCATGAAATTCTGTTGTTATTTATCATGGTGGTTCCATAGCCTGAAATAAAGCTGGCACAGAATAGAATCTAATATATATGTGAGCAATTTAGGTTGATTGTTGATATCATCATCATTGTATGACACGCACATACTTTCTGCAGTCTGGCAGATTTCAAGCTTTCCTGATGATAAAATTACATGGAATGATTCCCAGGTACAGCCCAGCCTGCTGAACAGAATCTCCAGGCAACTTCCCAGGACTATTTATTTTTAAACAAGGCCCCCCAGGTGATTTGTGTGCAAGACAATCTATGCACAAAGTGGTTATTGCCTCTGGGATCTTGTTAGAGTCGGAATCACAGGCTCCCCTCAGATGCCCTGAGGTTTGACAAACATCTTAGGGACTCCTGTGTACATCAAAGTTGAAGAGAGACTAGTTGAATACGGAAATCAAAACTAATAAGGAATTCTCCAACTGCAATCACTTAGTACAATTGGAGAGAATGCACTGTTTCCCCTTGGAATTCAGGAGTAATTTTGAATAAGCTACAGATGATTCCTATCCCCCTGGTCAGACTATCTCACTCCAGGAATTAAAGAGAAAATAAATCCTTCCCTCTGTGAAAAAAAGTCAGCCTCAAAGCGGTGATCATATTATCATCAAACTAACAGAGTAAGAAAATAAAGGTTCCTCCCTACCCACTTAAATAGAAGTCTTTGCCTGGGACTACACCTAATGGATTTAGAGACAGCATAAGCATCATTGCCTCTTCTCTGGCCCATAGTGCTCCATTGACTCAATATTTACATAATGATAACTCTCTGAAAACAGAGATGTCATTCAACTGTGACACTTCAGGTGCTGTGGTTTTCATGCGTATTGGTAAGGGTTGTAATCAGAGTCCTGCCTTCAAAGTGCCCGACTGATTCTCTGAATCTATCTTAATTAACTGTTGCAAATATAAATGTTAGTTTAAACAGACATATCAGATCACTTTCCGTGCTGCCTCACGAAATTTGGTGTCACTTTGTAACCCAGGACAGCCTGTTGATGGGACTGGGCTCTTGCATTCTCTGGCTGAGGAATGAAGCGACAATGGTCAAATGCACTCCAAAATATGCCTGAACTGTGTCCTAGAAGCCCAAGAAAGGTCACAAACAAGGCCTACAGCAATGCTTTCCGGAACCCATAAGAACATGGAAACTTTGCATAAAAGATTCCTGGAAATAATATTTTTTGCTCAGAATGACACGATGCACCCTTCAATTTGAATCTTTATTTTGGAGTTGACATTAAATGTATACAGTAATTACCACTAGGTAATGATCATCCCATTCTTCTACCTCAGTATTTTTTGTTTGTTTCATGTTAGAACATATGATCAGAAGTTCAGAAGTAGATGTTCTATCCAGTGTTTAGATCCAAATTCCCAAGTATAGGAACTTTGCTTAGTTTTAAAATCACACATTTCTCATATAGATATTAGCATGTGACACAAGAAATTGTCAGGAGTCACAGCTTTTGATTCTTGGCAAATGATTACATGAACTATCAAGTTCATGTCTGACTCATCAATATGCCAAATATGCATGAGAACTCTTAAACCCATTTCCCATTAAACGTGATCTCTACCAAGGTAAAACACACTGGAAACTGGAGCTGAATAGTGGTGGATCGCTAAGAGTCAAGGGCAATGGGCAGGAAAGGAAAATGAGTGTGTATGTGTCTTTAGCGTAAAGATCATTTTGCATGATAGCTATGTGGAAATCAGTATTTTTATTCTTAATAAACAAAAATAAAACTGAAACTAAAAAGAAAAGCAACAAAGCCTTTCCTCTGCTTGCTACTCAGACCACGGCTGCAGCACTCCTTCTTCCCAGCAACTTTGTAGTAAAACTTACACCGCCTGTCTCCTCTGTTCACTGTATACGGTGGCCTGGCTGTTCTACCAAGGATCTGTCTAAAGACAACCGTGGACTGTTAGATACCAGGAAGATCATAGACTTTAGATAATTCTGGTGACTGACTGGGACTCAAGTGCAAGGTCATGCTCTCAACTAAACTTGGCCCAGAACTATTCCAGTGCTCCTCTCCCAGCCATCACGTTCAGTCCTGCTTCCGGCATGACAGCCTTGATTTGCTGTGAGATAATGCTCATGTAACCTGTGAAGATTTTTCATTCTTATTGGTTTAATAAAATTCTGGTTGACCAGTAGCCAGGCAGGAAGTATATGCAGGGTGACCAGACTAGGAGAATTCTGGAAAGAGGAAAGGCTGGGTCTGCAATCGCCACCCAGATGCAAGATGAAATGCTGCACTGAGGAAAGGTACCAAGCCATGTGGCTAAACATAGATAAGAATTACAAGTTAATTTAAGTTGTTAAGAGCTAGTTAAAAATAAGCCTGAACTTATTATTTATNGATAATGCTCATGTAACCTGTGAAGATTTTTCATTCTTATTGGTTTAATAAAATTCTGGTTGACCAGTAGCCAGGCAGGAAGTATATGCAGGGTGACCAGACTAGGAGAATTCTGGAAAGAGGAAAGGCTGGGTCTGCAATCGCCACCCAGATGCAAGATGAAATGCTGCACTGAGGAAAGGTACCAAGCCATGTGGCTAAACATAGATAAGAATTACAAGTTAATTTAAGTTGTTAAGAGCTAGTTAAAAATAAGCCTGAACTTATTATTTATAATAATTTTATTTTAATAAGTTTATAATTGTTTTAATAAGCTTATAATTAATATGTCTCTGTGTGTTTCTTTGGGACTGAATGGCTGTGGGACCAGGAGGGACAGAAGTTTCTATCTACACTCGATTTTCTAGGTGCCAAATCTCTGGCAGTTCCTCTCTTAATCAAGGGGTGTTGAGCGCAGTCCAGGTTCAGGCAACGCTATTCTTCTTGGTCAAGTAACTGCTTTAGGCACAAGCATGTGATTCAGTCTAGACCATGCAAGCATTTCAGACATTTATTTTATGGGAAAGCCTGGGAGACATTGCCCCCTATCGGGGCTGTGGGGCAATTGGTGTGTGAACTGTGAGTTTAGGGATATGGCTAGCCAAGTTATTGTCACTGAGAAAGAGCTTGTTGTGGGATATTTGAAACTCCTAGACTGTATTAACAAAATTAACCTTGACACAAGAAATGGAGCTAGCGAATAGTTAAAAAGAACCAGCCATAGAAAATGCAGAAGACCTGGGAAGACAGAGAGACATAGAAAGGAGTAGGGAGGGACTTACACATTCAAAGTTCTTTTTGGTTTAGCATGGTGTGGAGACACAATCTCTTGCTGGGTTTCTGGCTGAAAAGGAAGGTCAGTTTGTTGCTTCTCTGCTTTTCCGATCAAGCAGGTTTCCACCCCAACATCTGACCCTTCTCAGGGTCACAGAGCCAGGTACCTGCCTTGTCCATAACAAGTTAGAAGCTTTTGTACCTGTGGTGATGGAATGAAGTTGCTTCTGCTCATCTAACTTTGGTAGACTCGTCTTCAATATTTGTGCAACTCCCAGACAGAACAGCTATATATAATCCTGATCATGTTGAGCTGTGTCTCTTCTAATTTTTTTCAAGGCTCTTATCATGAAGGGATGTAGATTTTGTCAAAGGCCATTCCTTCTTCTGTTGAGATGAACATGTGATTTCTGTCCTTGAGTTCATTTATATGATGTATTGCGTTTATAGATTTGTGTATGTTGAAACATCCCTGATTCTCTAGAAGGAAGCCAACCAGATCATAATAAATGAGCATTTAGGTGTGTCCTTGAATTTGATTTGCAATAATTTTACAGAGAATATTTGCATATAAGTTCATCATGGAGATCGGTCTATGGTTTTCTGTTGTATGATCTTATTATATGTTAGAGTGATAAGAGTTTTGTGCACAGTACTTTGAAGCAACCCTTTATAGTTTATAGACTAGTTTGTTAGTTACTCTGCAAATTCTGTTTGAATTGAGCAGAGAACCAATCCATCCAGGCCTAAACAGTTTTCAGTTGGGAGAGTTTTAATGACTATGGTCTTCTTTCATGTTATAGATCTATTCAAATGGTTTATCTCACTTGGATTAGTTTTGACAAGTCTTAGAATTTTTCCATTTCATCTAGATTTTCCTACCATTCACCATTGCTGGATTTCTCCTGTGTCTGTCAAAATGGCTCCCTTTTCATCTCTACTTCACGAATGGAGATCCTTTCATTTTTTCTTTTTGTGTCTTTGGCTAAGGGTTTGCTGATCTTTTCTATCTCTTAACCAACTCTTATTTCATTTTTTCTTGTGTGAAAATGTTCTATATAACACGATGCTGAGTACAATGAACATGCACAATGGAAACTAAAAACAAAGGTACTTTATCCTGAAACATGCAGGAAAAATTTGCAACTAAAATGAAAAATCCTCAGCGTACACAAATGAGTGAAGTGAGTGAATAGGTCAAGGGATAAATATCATTTTACCTTCCCTATCTACTTAATAATCTAGTTAATAATTTCATCTCCCTTTGCAATATCCTTAACTGCTGTGGACATAACCAACCTGATAATTTTATTTGCCTAGTTTGCAAAAGTTTATCCTGCCTCCAAGATAACCTATAGCTTCTTCTCACAGTGTCTCATGCTTCCAAACTCAAGTCTCTCAATGTCTTAAATAGCCTTCAGACTGAGAAACCTCTGGAGAGTAGGATGCCATTCTCCTGAGTTACTTCAACTTGCAATAAGAGTTCATTTTTTATTATCTTGTGAACACTCTATGGCACATCTAGCTTCCAGGCTTCATCATAAACGTTTGCCTCAATCTTATTTAATGCATGTTATAGCGCGACAAAGTAAGTAAGATTATTAGTGCAATTTTACAGCTCAGGAAATCTGAAGCCAAATTAACTTTCCCATCCTGTGGCACAATTCAGCTCTGGATTGGGATTCTTAATCAGGCCATAAGATGATTGTACTTGGTCCTGTCAGAAATGTGAGTTCCCCGGAAACCAACAAGTCTTTCATATCATGGGTGCTCAATGTGTGCAAGTGACTCAGAATGCAAGCATGTTAGCAAGCAGAAAGGAAATTTAAAAAGCAACCACAATATTTCAATTGATTCTATTTTTCCTATTTTTCCTAAAAAAGTTATGTTTATCTTTAGGAAGATATTCCCTTAATAAGAAATGTCTTTAAAGTGAACATTTTGAGAGGCTTTTTAAACTCATTATTCTAAGTGTTTCATGTGTGTGTGTGTGTGTGTGTGTGTGTGTGTGTGTTAACCATGTTCTATCACTGAGCTAGACCTTCACCCCTAGACTGTTCATTCTTATCTGAAATTGTTTGGAGATGATTGTAGCTCCACGTGCAGCTGTTGGAGATAAACAGGGAGCCGCTGACTGCACCACAGTGAGCCACTGAATGCTCCTGTTTTCTCGAAAGATGCAGCTTCACAGGCAGAGTGCTCACAGGGCTGTCCAGGGCCATCAGCATCACCACAAGGAACACTTATTCACTCTCCCACCGCCACACTTGATTCTCTCCTCTGATCCATGTTCTTTCTCCTTGAAAGTGGACAACTGAAGAATGTCGTACATACGGAATCTTCCAGGACCAACCTACTACACTGTTTTCACATTCTTTACATGGTCTAAGGAAGACATTAGTGACTTGTGCGACCAGTAGTTTACAGCTGTTCCTTCCTACTTTGTTTTTTTTCCATTATCTTCTCGTAAGCTTTGAAATAGGAAAATATCTAAATTTGGAATAAGATCCTGCTAATTAACTTTTTAAAAATGGAATACGAATTTTGTGTCAAGTCTGAAAACTGTCAGGCCAAAGATCTTGCAATATTTCTTTTATGATTTAAGTTCCTGAAAGTTTTATGTTAGCTTTTCATCTGAATCCACTGTCTCTTCCAAGATGACTTTTTGTGTCAGATGTAATGTCTAGAAGTTATTTCTGTACCTATAGATATTTAATTGCTCCATCACCTCCACTAGAGGAAAAGACCATCCCTCCTTAATAAAAATAGCTTGGTGCTTTTATCAAAAGTGTGAATACACAATTGCCTCCAAGTAAATTTAACAACAATCACAAAACCCAGCCCTTTTCAGGGTGAGGTGAATTTTAGGGACGTAGATAAAATGATGATGACACTAGGCTGCGAATGTATTAAGTGCCGCTGAATTTTATGCTTTAAAATGTTTGTGTTCAGAATCTCATCTCAATATAAGAATGAGGAAAACTGTACCCCAGCTAAGCTTTCAATAAATATTTTATTGAAATAAAAGCAATTAGATAAATATTTCAAAGAATGTATCAAGCCCTGTCTTCTTTCAGGCTACTCTTTGCTGTTTGCTTCCAGCTTCCAGACACCCTATTGCTAAAGCCAGGTAATATGCCCCTATGTGTCTAACCTCTGGGCCATCATTTTCAAAGGTGAGGCAAGAACAGGCAGCAGCATTCTTAGCAGGCCTGGTGTTTCAGGCAATTCATCCCACAGCCCTTAGTCATTCGGTGGCTGTTATTTATACCCTGTCTGCATCCCTCAGAATTAAAGTGTCCTCACCAGAACACTCTATTATGTCATGTGGTGACCATTGCCTTCCCTTGGAGCCCACAGCTCCCAGATGACATATTTTATCACTTTTCTGGCAAGAGATTTACAGACTTCTACTAAAATAGAGCAATGTAGTAAGTCAAGGGCTGAGATCGGGAAGGGCATGACTTTCTGAGTTTGTACTGTCTGGAACTGAGACTTCCTTCAATGTACTTCAATTCCACTAATGGTGAAAGGGGTCATGTTTATGCCAACATATTAAACTCATCTTTAAATGGCCAACAATGGCAGGCCAGAGAACCCCACTCTAAGCAAATGTCTTTTGAATACTTATAAGAAAAAAATTGGTCTTTTTCCTTCAAGCCATTTAACTCATGGTACCCTGGTCATGGACATCAAACATGGATAATGAGTATGGAAATCCTGGAAAATTGAATCCAAATTGTTACACGTTAAAATATCTCTAATCCAACTTGTTATCATACTATGAAGCTGATGTGACCCCAATGGGAGAAGACATTTTCATTGCTCCACTGACTAGGTAAGTCTTCCTGGCCACACTTCCTAAACACAGATGAAGCCTGGGACAATGGGATTACCGCAGCCCACTTTTAGCAAAGGCACTTTCACTGTCACTGCGTGGGCGCTTGTCATTTCCTCCTTTAGGTAGGAACAATATCCCAGCAGGCTCAGATGCTACCATTTCCTGTCCATGTGTTCTCTGCCTTTACTTTCCATGCATGAAGTTTCTAGACTATTTTCCCCACATTCTTTTGAACAATATTTGTATCCCAAGAAACAATGAAAAACTGTTCCGTGAATATATTTTGTCTTCTCTTATGGGAAATACTGCATTTCCAGTCACGGTTGCTGTCACTCCTCTAGATTGTTGAAGAAAATGTTCAGAAAATGTGGTAAGGAAATTTGATTGACTTGTTCTTTCTTTCCCTTTCCTTTTTATCTTTTTAAAAACATGCTTTACTTTGTAGTTCTTTATTTTCTTTTTTCTTTTATGTTTTATTGATTTTATTGAGCTCTACATTTTTCTCTGCTCCCCTCCCTGCCTC
>LOJH01034914.1:8659-18703 GCA_001685095.1 Ellobius talpinus
GGAGGAGGAGGAAGACGAGGAGGAGGAGGAGGAAGACGAGGAGGAGGAGGAGGAAGACGAGGAGGAGGAGGAGGAGGAGGAAAGGAAAACCAAGAAGAAACAAACAAAGTAGTAGTGCTCCAGAGAGCTGTGAGTGGGAACCAGAGTTGGTGGCTCCTGGCCCCAGGACACAGTGTGTGCATCTACACTAGGCAGTTCCTAACAATGATTCAATTTAGAACCTCTACGCTCTATCATGGTCCAAAGTGAACCACAGTCAGAAGAAACTGTCCTTTAGATTTTAAATTCTTATCTTTTTCCAGACTAGCAATGACAAGACACCGTGGCCAGAGCTGCAGCTCACAGCCACTTTCTAACGGACCACACACCAGTCCTCATGTCCTGTATTGTAAGGGGTTGGTGCTAGGTGTATGAGGTGTATAAACACATTTTTAATGTATAATAATTTCAATTTACTATGGAGAGTATTAGGGGATAACCCACTGTAACTCAAGGAAGTCATGTGTGTAACACACACACACAAAGTAAATAAATATGCAATAAAAATGAAAGGAAAATGTAGCTACTCTGGTTATTTGCCTTTTGTGGTAGCTGACCTTGAAGAAGAGGGACCATCGCTTACAGAAGTGCCCCTGACTGACTGGCCACTGGCTCGTCTATGGGGGTATTTTCTTGATGGCTGATTGGTAGAAGTGCCATCCCTGAGCAGGTGGTCCCTGTTGTATAAGAAAGCTGACTGGATAGGAGCCCACGCATGAGAGCAAGAGAGTAAGCCGCATCCCTCCACTGCTTCTGCTTGAGGTTCCTGTCTCGGCCCCCACCCCATAATATCATAACCTATAAACTGAAATAAACCCTTTCCTCCTAGGTTGCTTTTAGTTGGGGTGTTTTTGTTTTGTTTTGTTTTGCTTTTGCTTTTGTTTCTGTTTTCACAGCAACAGAAAGCAAACTAACACACTTTTTCCATAATCAATTTTAGAAAAAAAGTTATTTATTGATGTACTTAAAAATTTTGCTAGGGCCATTGCTAGAAGATGCATTAAATGTGTATCAGCTGGGGGGAGCTGGTGTGCTTACTATGTACAGTCTTCCAAGCTGGGTGCAGTTCAGCCTTAGCAGGTCTCTCACTGGGAACATTTTTTACATAGTTGTAAACAATATTACATTTTCTTTTTGGTGTTTGTGTATTCATTGCCAGTGTATACGGCTATAATACAAATCTTGTACCTTGATTTCCTGTTCAGCATTGCTCCAGGGCTCTGGGTTTGTTGTGGTGAATTTTTTTTTTTCTTTTTTGGTAGGTTCATTGGGACTGTCTATATAAACAACCATGTTGTGTAGAGATTGGTTTAGTCTTATCTTGTCCTTACTAGTTATGTCCCTATTGCTTCCTGTTCTTGCCTTACGGCCTAAGTGGGAGCTTCTAGACAGGGCCTCAGACTAGCCCAAAGGCAGCAGTGTGGATTCTGGGAGATGTAGTTTCTCATCAGGTTGAGGCAGTTCCTGCTTTTCTGAGAGGTTTGTCTCGTTCTCTTCACGAATGGGAGCTGCATTACCAAGTGTTTTTCTGAGCAAATTGATAGGATGACATGCTCTTTTCCTTAGCTTCTTAGCATTGGGTATCACAATTTTCCAAACACTGAGTCAGCTTTGCATCTCTGGATAAACCGCCTGGTTAAGGTGTATGACTCACTCGACACGGCTGAATTTTCCTCACTAACACTTCGGCAAGGGCCTTTGCGTGTATGTACATGATGAATGGTGTGTGGATTTCTCTTTATGTGCGGTCTTTAATTTGGGTACCAGTACCATATGACTGAAGGAGTATTGCTCTTCTGTTTCCCGAGTTTGTTCTGAAATGGGGTTAATTCTTCTTTGTCTTTTAAAAAACATTTTTAAAATATATTTATCTATTTTTACTATATACACATGGGTATTTTTCTTATGGATCTGTCTGTGTACTGCATGCATGCCTGGTGTCATCAGTGCCGGAAGTGGAGTTACAGATGGTTGTAAGCCCCTGTGTTGGGGAACGGAGTTGCGGGGACTCAAATGGTGATCCCTGGAATAGTAGCCTACTCTTACCTGCTGAGCCCTGGTCTTCTTTGTAAGTTTTGTAGAATTCTAGAGTGAACCTTTATTTCTTAGGGATATTTAATTAATTCCGTTCACAATTCAATTTGCTTAATTGTTGATGGGATATTTAAATTGTTTCATGCTAAGTGGCTTGCGGTTCCCCTATAACTGCTGCACCGTCCCTTTATCTTGTTGATGTCTTCAGGGCCGCAGTAATATCCTCTGTCTCATTCCTGACATTGATAATATGTGGGCCTCTTGATTTTTTCATTTGTCAACCTTGCTAGAGATTTGTCAATTTTATTGACCACTTCGGAGGAACAGCTCTCTATTTCATTAAGTTTTTCTTTATACTTTTTGTTTTATGGTTTGTCAGTTTCTGGCTTCGTTCTCCTTGCTGAATCATTCCTCTTGCTGAGTTTGTTTCTGCCCTGCCTCTCCTGGGTTCCTGAAGAGTGTACTTAGATTATTGACCTAAGATTTTTCTAATTTATCTATGAGAGCTGTACATTCCACTCACTGTTGCTTTAGCTCTTCTTCACAAATTTAGACATATTATATTTTAATTCAGCTCAACACATTATTAATTTTCCCTTGCGGCTTCCTCCTGGGTTACATAGGAGTATGTTATTTAGTTTATAAATGTTTGAAGTTTTTTATTTTGTTTCTATTAGTGACTTCTAGTTAGATTCTAAGATAGCTGAAGAACAGACTCTAACATCTCAATATTTTGTATTTGTTGAGGCCCAGGACACAATCTGTGTTGATATTTTCTGTGGTCACTTGAGAACAAAGAGTATTGCTACTGTAGTTGGGTGGGGTGTTGGATTCATGTCAGTGCTGTTCAGTTCTTCTCATCCTGGGTGATTTACTGTCTGCTTGTTCAGTCAGCTTTGGAGGCAGAGTCATCAGAAACTTCACAGTCTCCCAACGAAAATTAAAGGTTTATGTTTATGCGTTTCTCTTCTCAGCTGGCTTTACACATTTCTCGGGTCTGCTGCTCAGAAAAACTCCTTTAGAACCATGACCTCCTTGCTGCGGCAGCCTCCTTAGTATGGTGTACTTTATTCACTTTCTCTAGGGTCTTCTTTTTTATTGTTTGGGTTTGGGACTTTTTTTATTCCCTAAAGTCTACTTTATCTCATATTTATAAAGCCATATCTACTTTCTTTTTATTAACATTCACATAATATGTCTTTTAAAATATTTTTGTCAACCACTTATGCTGTTATAGTCAACGTGATTTCTGATAATCAGAAATATGTTTGGTTTTTGGTAGTTTACTGAGTATATTAGAAGGTGGTAGCTTCCTGGGTTATAAGACAGTGTAAAGGGCAAGTATGTTTTTTAATCTGCTTTGGCAACCTCTGTTAAAAGATTGGTGAATTAGACCAATCTACATCATGCTTAAATCTGGTGTTTCAAGATTTTGTCTTAGTTAGGGTTTTTATTACTGTAAAGAGACACCATACCATGCCACCAAGATGAACTATTATAAAGGAAAACATTTAATTGGAGTGCCTTATAGTTTCAGAGGTTCAGTCCATTATCACCATGGCAGGGAGCATGGCAGCGTATAGGTGGACATGTGCTGACTACATCTTGATCAGAAGGCAACAGAAAAATGGATTATCGTATTGGGTGGTATCTTGAGCATAGGAGACCTCAAAGCCCGCCCCTATAGTGACACACTTCCTCTAACAAGGCCACACCTCCTAATAGTGCCACTCTCTGAGATTATGGGGGCCCATTACATTCAAACCACCATACTATTGTTTTCTAGTTCTTTTTCCTCCTTCCCTATGGGTTACTTTTTTTGTTTGTTTGTTTTGTTGTTAGTTTTTTGAGATAGGGTTTCTCTAGAGCAGGCTGGCCTCGAACTCACAGAGATCCGCCCGCCTTTGCCTCCCATGTGCTGGGATTAAAGGTGTGAGCCACCACTGCCCAGCTCCCACAGATTACTTTGAAGCCATACATTTTAGAAATCCATTTAATTTTTCTACATTCTGTATATTATAAATATTTATTTATTTACTTATTTATTGGGAGCCTAAGTGTGGCATGTAGGTTAGAAGACAACTTGCAGGGTTCAGGTCTTCTTCCACCGTGGGCTTCCAGACACCCTGACTCCTCAGGCCTGGCAGCCAGCTCCCACCAACAGAGCTGTCTTGCTCTGGTATTTTGAGGGTTTGTCTGTACAGATTCTTAAGACGTTTTTAGGATTATTATAGAAGCATAACAGTCTCCTGATACAATTTTATCAGTTTATACATATCGATGCCCTCACTTTTTTTTACTCTCTCTCCCGTTCATAATTATCCCAGCCGTTTCCTCCTCTATTTAGAGCCATGCAGTAGTCTGCTAGTGTTTACTTTCAATGGGAAGCATACTTTAGAAAGTTCTGGAAAAGGAGAGACTTGTGGATTGTACATTATTTTTTGCTCACTGTGTCCTTTCTTCTTTCCTGAAGCTTCAAATTTCCTTTAAGGTTTTTTTCCCCTTTTCACATTTAGCAAACTTTTAAAGCCATTCTTTGGGTGTGGCTGCTGGTGACAGAGCCTTTGAGTTTTCTTTATCTGGGAATGTTTTGATAGTTTCCCTTTATTCCTGAACGATGTTTTCACTGGGAATTTGAGTCTCAAGAAATCTTTCAAGACTTGAAGTAGATTGTATCCTTTCTCTTTTTTATTTTCCCGTATAAATGAAGCGCCATTGTTCTCTGGCTGCTTTCTAGATATTTTTCTTTGTGTTTAATTTTTAGAATTTTAATTACGGCGAATGCTGAAACAGATTTCTTTGGATGAAGGCTGTGTGGCTATGCACTTTTTAGCGTTCTCCTCACAGCAGCCTTTGCCTGAGAGAGGAAAGTTTACAGGAGGAAAGCTCAAACGGGCTGATGGTTTGAGTGACAGACCTCATTGACAGCTGCCCTGGCCGGGAAGGCACTCTGTGGGTACCACTGGAATGGTGGGAGGGAGCAGCCTGCACACGGGGGACATTTTACATCCAAAGTAGAGCAGAGTTCACTTAGCTGCTACCGGCGGTGCCTCCTCCTTTTCCTCTTCTTCCTCAGATTTACTCTTTGTAATTGTGTGTGTCCCTGTGTGAGAATGTGCACCTCAGCGCAGATAGCCACAGAGTTCAGAAGAAGGCATCAGGTCTCCTGGAGCTGGAGTTACACGGGCAGTTGAGAGCCACCTGATGTGAAGCCTAGGAACTGAACTCAGGGCCTCTGGAAGTGCAGTAAGCTTTCTTAACCACTGAGGCATCTTTCCAGCCCCTTCTACCTTACTTTTTGAGATGGGGGATCCCTCACCAAACCTAAAACTCACTGATTTGATGAGACTAGCTGGCCAGCAAGCCCCAGGGACTCTTCTGGCTCCTGAGCGCCACAGCTGTTTTTTATGCGCCCTTCTGCTTGTGCACCAAGTCTTTGGCCATCAGGGCTACCCCGCCGTTGCCTCTTTGTGTAGATTCTAAGCCTCTCCCTCCCTCTTCTCTCTGTCATTCTGCTCACCGGTTCCTTCTCTGCACCCCACGCCACCCCATCCACAGAACTTCTTCTTTTCATTATTGTACCTCTCCTTTCAAGAATTTCCATTTGACTCTCTGTATTTTCTATTTCTTTACTAAGACTATTTTTTCATGTGTTCCCAACAACGAAACACCTTTTTTTTTGTGGGATTTGCTTTTATCTAGTATTGACAGCCATTTTTAAAACTGGCAAATAAAAGCTGTTTGTACAATGATAGGTTGAAACATGTATATTCTGCTAAATGACTAAATTAAGGGAAAGAATACGTGTGTTGCTCATATCCTTTGCTTCATTATCCTTTTCTCTCATGGCAAGGACACACACTCTTCTCTCAGCAACTTTCAAATATATGCCATGTTTTTATTAGCTATAATCACTGTATTGTGCAATAGATCTCTTGAATTCCTCCATTCTAACTGAAATTTTAATTATTTGGCCAACAACATCCCTAACTCTCTCTTTCTCCTTCACCTCTTGGATCAAGAACTTCCTAGTTCTTGGGATAATGAATGATTTTGTACTAGAGCTTGGGTGTTTTCCTGCTGTATTCTAAAGTCTTGATTCTTACTTAGCACTCCTGTTTCAAGGGGCTTTTTCTGATATCAGAGTTCAAGTTTCTTTCCAGGCCTCCCTTGACATCTGGGGAAGATATTTAGTTAAACTGTAAAAGGGTAGGAGAGGACCCCCTGTGTGGAAGAGGATCCCTGTGAGGGAGAGGACACCCCCTGTATGGGAGAGGATCACCCTGTGTGGGAGAGGACAACCTGTGTGGCAGAGGACCCCTGTGTGGGAGAGGACCCCCCTGTATGGGAGAGGACCCCCATGTGGGAGAGGACCCCATGTGGGAGAGGACCCCCCTGTGTGGAAGAAGACCCCCCTTATGTGGGAGAGAAACCCCACGGCTCCTGGGAAAGGCATTCATTACTTCGGTTTGAAATGTCCTGTCTTGAGGGGCTGTGGTGGCGCATGCCTAAATGCCAGCACTGGGGAGGCAGAAGCAGGTGGATCTCTGAGTTTGAAGCCAGTCTGGGCTGTAGAGCTAGCTGCAGAACTGTCTCAGAACTGAAGTCCTGTCTCACTAGTCTTTTTGAGTGTGTGTGTGTGTATTCATGTGCGTGTGCACATGTATGTTTGTGTGTGTATTAACATGTATGAATGCAGGAATGCATGTGGCATTCACATCACAACCTAAGATATTGGCTCTTGACAAAGTCCCTTGTCTTGGTTTTCACTACATGCACAGCCTAGCTGGCTCTAAAGATTCCTGGGGCCCTCCTGTCTCTAGCTCTCTGTCCAGCTTTAGGTGGGTTCTGGGGATTTAAACTTAGGTCCCTACTCTTGAGTAGCAAGTGTTTTGCCCACTGAACTATCTCCCCAGCTGAGGCTTGAAGGTCATGGCTCCTATTCTGTTTCTCTGACATCATTCAGGTACAGGTGTTGCTATTCTGTCGTCTCTGACATCATTCCAGTAGAGGTGTTGCTATTCTGTCTTCTCTGACATCATTCAGGTATAGGTGTTGCTATTCTGTCTTCTCTGACATCATTCCGGTAGAGGTGTTGTTATTCTGTCTTCTCTGACATCATTCAGGTAGAGGTGTTGCTATTCTGTCTTCTCTGACATCATTCCGGTANTCTCTGTCATCATTCTGGCAGAGGTGTTGCTATTCTGTCTTCTCTGACATCACTCCGGTAGAAGTGTTGCTATTCTGTTGTCTCTGACATCATTCCGGTAGAGGTGTTGTTAGACGCTAGCGTGTCAAGTGAAGAAAGGGTGGGACCACAGGTTTTCGGTGGTGGTTGGCTGGAGGAGGGTGACTGCTACATTGGAGCTTTCTGTTCTGGAAGGCAGGCTGGCCCTGGTCATTTGGCCTTTTTTCGGTCTATAATTCCTGGTGTGTCTGGGATGCTAGCTTTTTTAGATCCATGACTAGAATATAGAAGGCAAAATATAAAATCCAGAGAACCAGTTCAGTGTTATTCTTCTGACCTGAGCTCCCTGGCCAGTCTGCACTTTCCTCTTCTTACAAGATATCTTACATGTGTTTTTTCCATGATGCCCCAGTTAGGAAGAACAGATCAGAGGACGTTTACCTTGTATTCCTGGAAGTAGTTTTCTCCTCTCCATTTTTGTTTACCTTTTAGCCAAAGCACAGTCACTCTGGAATATCAATTCCAGTTTTTAGCCTAACTCACCAACTTCTCTAAGTTCTAGAAGTCTCTTACCAAGAGAATGTCTCCGGGAGATATTTTGAATCATTCTTTCCATGGGCACAATGAGGCCTAAATAGTTTGAGTACATTTCTGGGTAGCTCTGTTCTCACAGTAAACTTAACCACATGAAATGGTGTTATATCTTGATAGCTCAGAGGGAGAAGGTAGCATTCCATTTGCTATGGTTGCCTCAAAAACTCCACCATGACCAGCTGCTGAGTCTTGCCAAACCTCTAACCTGTGCCTGATGATGTGCCTCAAATTAATGATCTGTAACCCCCACTTCACGTTCCAGGCTTGATCTCCTGAAGATGCAGCCTAAATTCCTATCAGGCATCCTTTTCACTGGAGTTGAATCAGAAACAAACCTCTAGATCTTATCCAGGAAAGAGGGGTCTCCTTGGTGTCCCTGGAGCCAGAGTCTCTCAGAGATTTCCTGGACAGCTTCAAAGGGAACCCAGAACCACTCTGGCTGGTTTCATCTTAAATCTTGATGGAGACAGACTTTCTCTCAGAACAATGATCAGAAAGAATGTTCGTACACATCCCCTTGTTAAAGACAACAGTAACACAACCCCTCCATGGAAAACACCCTAATAAAATGGTGTTCTTCCTCGGTGGGAGGCAGCTGTTTCTCCAGCTTGAACTCTGTTGTGGGGGGACTGGAAACCCAGCGGAGACTTTTCCATTGGTTCCTAGTCAGTCCTTAGGGTCATCCTCATGTTGAACAAACATGGGCAAAATGCTGCCTGTTGCAATCAGACAAAATGCGGCCTTTTATTGCACTATTACTTGAGTCATTTGGGGATTTGGAGGAGGACTGAGGGGGGCGGTTAATGGAGACAGATGGCTAATGCAATTATCACTAGAAAAACAGGTTTGTCCTTCAGAAATGACAGCAGCAGTGGACTCTCAATGGCAGGTGAAATTTAAAAAAGGATTAGGGAAGGATTTCTACCAGGAGAGGGACAGGTGCGTCCAGAGTGCCATGGTGATGGGGGAGGGGCCTTCAACTTTTGAGAGATGCCTTCAGAATAGCCCCTTCGCATCTCAGCTCCGTCCCAGGAAATTTGACAATGGTCAGTAGTGGTGGGTTTGGGGTCATAGTAAAGAAATCAGGGGTACAGACAGCATCAGGGTGAAGTTTCTCCTCCATCCTTTGAAGAGAAAGTGTAACCTGAGGACGGTGTGCTGTGCAGTTTTAGCAAACCAGATGTCCATATACAACTGAAGAGAGGGCAGGAAACCCACAACTCTCGGAGTGCTCCGCCCTGTGTGAGCCCTGCTGTTCCATTTCAGAGCCCTGGGAATAGGTAGCAAACGCTCTTTAATTCTCAAGGGGTGGCTGTGAAGGCAAGGCCAGAATTCCCACAGGCTGGCCGGCTGCAGAATTGTGAACGGATTGATCATCTGGCCCAACCCTGAGAGGCGCAATGACCTGCCCTAAGTCATCCCCGGCTACTGCGAAGCTCACGACTCATGCCCCTGGGTCCCTTCTTCTGTGTCAGCCCTTTCCTTATTCTATGAGTGATCCTATTTTAACAGACGTGGCCCGTGATTTAGTTTTCTCCTCAAAGCCCTAAAGCCCGGACCTAAGTCCTGTGTTCAGCAAAGGGATTGCCTATGAGGGTCTAGGCTGTACCTACAGCCATAAGGAGCAGCAGCCCCTGATCTTCTTTTGCTACCGAGCCTGTGAGGGGCTTCCAAGAGTTGGGAATGAAATAATAATAACTTCTTGCTAAAGCCTCCTCTACAGTGAGCACTGCGCTAGGCATTTTATAGACATAATTACATTTGATGTATCTGGGTCAGGAAATGTTTTGGAACTGCAGAGATGGTTCAGGGATAAATCACTCATTGTGCAAGCGCGAGGACCTGAGTTCAAGTACCCAGCACCCTCTCTCGAACCAGGCAGTTGTGACACACGCCTTTAGTCCCAGCACTCAGGAGGCAGAGGCAGAGGCAGGTGGATCTCTGGGAGTTCGAGGCCTGGTCAACAAAGTGAGTTCCAGAACAACCAGAGCTTCACAGAGAAAACCTGTCTCAAAAAATAAATAAATAAATAAAAATAGAATAAAATAAGATAAAACAAACAAACAAAACAAAAAAACAAAAACAAAGACCCTCTCTCAATCAACATGGAAGATGAAGAATGACACCTGAGGTCATCCTCTGGTCAGCAAGTGTACACCATGGTATGTGCACACCTACACACACCTACA
>LOJH01034915.1:0-10306 GCA_001685095.1 Ellobius talpinus
TGGAGCTCCAGCTGGTCTGGAACTCACTTTATAGCCCAGGCTGGCCTTGCCTAAGTACATAGATTGCAAGTAATGTGCCAATATGTCCAGCCTCCTCTTTTCTTTATAAAGTGCTTCTGATTGTGTCCCTGGCTACTAGGCAGACATTTATTGAGTACATGCTGATGCCCAGTCCTGTGGCTGTGACTTCTATTCAACTTGTACAGGCAGTCACAGTCCTGAAATTGAAACTATTCATGTTCATTCTCTCAAAAACATCTCTCTTTCCCTCCTCTCCCCTTTCTCTCTTTGTCCTTTCGCCTCCTTTTAGGCTTCTTCTAATGTTAGGCTTACTTGGTATTGAAGTAGGTGAAGAATAGTTTCATTGGACAGCCGTTAGACTCCGTTTTCAGTTCTCAGGGTGAGTTTCTGTAGCCATGTCACTGCTTTGGAGCAGTATTCACTTTGTTTTGGTAAGAGTCTGTGCATATACTCCCAGGCCCTATGCAGAACGGTAAGACGCACAGACACGGTTCAGAATTGCAGTTAGGGGAGGCCAGTGTGAGTGCTGGGCACCGTGCTGCAGGCTTCAGAAAGTACCACGCGAGGATCAGAAAACTGACGAGATTCCCTTCTTTCAAGGAGTCCAAAGGTCAATGGAACAGGCAGACTTATTCTTTTTAAATCATGTCTGTAAAGTCTTATGGGTTCTAAGATGAGATCTTTTTCTGTAGAGTGCAAGGTGGGAGTGGCCGTGGTGAGTGAGGGAAGCTTCGTAGAAGAGGTAGTGAAAGGAAGTGAGAAAGAGGACTTCTGGATAAGAAGTGCAGTGCTCAGGAGCTCACAGCAGGTGTGGGCGACACATTCCAGTATAGTGGAGGGAGGGGCTCTGGAACCCCACCCCAACCGAGGAGCTATAGACCATTGATGGCGTCTTGGGAGAAAGATTCAGTTTTCTTTAAGGGTGTGGCCTCTGATAAGTCCAACTGACCATGTTTCTGTAGCCCCACACCCGTGAGTATATGTGCTACATAAATTGGACTGAGTGGATTATTTTTAAAATTACACCATGTTGTGAAGGATTGGGAGGTGGAGGGGTGGGTCTTGGAGGAGTTAGGGGTAAGAATGGAGGTGAATATAATAAGAATACACAAAGTTCTTGAATTAATAAAATATTGTATTTTAAAAAATATAAAAGAAGAAGCTGACTGGTGATTGTTGGATAATGGCTGAAGGATGGCTAGGCCGCAGCTCACGGTGTTAGTCCCTTGAGCTGCTGGAAAATCCAGGAAATGTGGCTTAGAAACAACAGAAACGGGGGCTGGGATGGTAAATCCATCATAAAGTATGTTCTGAGCTCACCCTCTGCACTTAAAGCCAAAACAAAACACACAGAATTGGCTTCTTCCACAGGCTTAGAAACTGGAACTCCAAGCCCAGAGTGCCAGCAAGATTGGTTTCTGATGAGGGCTCGCTCCTTGGGTTGTATATGGATGTCTCCTTGCTATGTTCCCGGGACATCTCCTTTCTACACAGGCAGAGAGAAAGAGACTCTTTAGTCTGTCCTGTTGCCTTAGTGCCCCAACCTATGACCTCCTTTAACTTTTCCCTCCTTAAGAACCCTGTCTCCAAATACGGCATCACGAACAGACAGCACCTCGTCGTATGTATTTTGGTAGAGCAGCTTGTGTAGGTTCCCATTTCTCCTGACACCTCCCCACTGAGGTGCCCTGTACCCTTGTGCTTAAGACTCTTTGGTTTCATATTCTGCTTGCACCCAGGAAATCCTGAGTAATTCAGAGTTTCCAGTCAGCCTCGTGCCGTCTGTTCTGAAGTGGGTCAGGCTGCTGACGCTCTGCTTCATGAACCATCTGGCTTCAGATGCTGTTGCACCATCTGAAGTAGCCTTTCTTCCATGCAGGAGTCTTCTGTTCCTGCGATTCTGTTCTGTTTTCAGCCCCCCCGAATCGATTATATAGGTCCAGTATGGAGTTCTGCATGCACTGCACACAGCGGAGGTGGGGAGCTCAGAAAGGGGCTTCTCTTTCTCCACAGGCACCACTAGGCTCTCAGCCCAGCACTCCTGTTTGATAGCATCCTGCCTTTTACTGGCCCCAGGGCCAATGAGCAGAATGTGGTGGCAAACAAGACTGGAGTAGGTGTCAGAAGACCCAAACCCAAGTCCATCTGTGGGCCGGGACACTGATCTTCATCATTTACTTCATCTGTAAAATGGAAAACAAATACAAGCATGGCTCAGAATTATAACCCATTAGGAAAGTTAGACATAACACCCTGTGTTACTCCAGAGCACAAAGTCAATACTGAATGTGAAGACAGTTTGCAGATGATGGCCTCTTTATCCCAGTATTTCTTGTTAAGATCATCAAGCGATCTCATCCCCCCTTCTGTGTATATGTACCCAGAAGACACTAATCTGGTCCATGACAATTCTTCAAAACTGCTTCATGAAACTGAACTGCCTCTTCCTATGTTCAAATTATAATAATTTAGAAAAGAAAAGCAGCCTCTAGCATTCCAGACCTTTTGCGCCTTCCCAGACAGATTAGAAATGCCAAACAAATGCCTTCCCTAGGATCGCAGGAATGAAGCAGCGGGAATGAGGCACAAGTCTAACTTTCTAAGTCGGAATCCAGTTCCTTCATGAAGTAGCTGTGTGACCCTGGGCATCCCTTTCTTCTGTCTCTTTAGCAATACTAAGGATGTTGATGGTAACTGCCTAATACTGGATTTGGAAGGATTAAATTGACTATAACACATACAACCTCAAGAATAATGTTTGGCACTCAGTATTTGTATTTTCTTTACCTGCCCATTAAACATGGAAGTGTATGACTCTTTATCTCTCAAGTATTATTCAGTGTTTCTACCTGTATTAGTTAGTCTTCTCATCATTGTGATGAATGACCTGACAAGAAGAACTTACGAAGAAGGGCTTATTCTGGCTTTGGTTTAAGGGGATACAGTGAAGTATGGCAGGGAAGCCACAGACAGGAATGTGAAGCCAATGGTCACATTTCATCTGGCTTCCTTCTTTTTTTCCTTTGTATTGAGTCTTGGATCCTAATTGGTGGGATAATGCTGCCCACATTCAGGGTGGGCTTTTCCCTCTCAGCCCTCTCTGGAAGCACTCCCACAGACATACCCAGAGGTGTGTCTCATGGGAGATTCCAAATCCTGTCAAGCTGACAACAAGCACCTCTTGTCAATCTGATACCCAAACACATCAACTTTATCCAATAACATTCTACCCTTGACCCTCGAAGGCTTGTGGCCATCTCAGGGTGCAAAGTGCATTTAGTTAATCTCTAAGAGTCCCCAAAGTCATAAGAGGCTCAACAGTATCAAAAAGCTCCCCTAAAATGTTCAGAGTTTCTTTGGAGACCCAAGACAATCTCCTGAGTTAGCCCCTATAAGATAAGAAACAAATTGCATGCCTCCAATATACAGTGGTGTATATGCCCATTCCAAAAAGGAGGAACGAGGACATGGCAAAGAAAGATCATACAAAGCAAGAGCAGAACCATGGAGGAAAACCACCAAACCTGCTGCTCTTTGTATCTGGGCATCTTGAGTTGGTAATAGCATCACCTGGGTTCCAACAGGCCTTTGCAGCCCCACCCTTCTAGTTCTGCAACTTGCACTCCATGATGCCTCTTTCTTAGGCAGTTCTGCTCCATGCCTGGCATCCCTGACTCTTAGGCTCCCTGCTTCACCGTCACAGCTTCATGCAGTGACCCCTCGAGGTGGGGGGGGCTCCTTTCGGGGAATCCCACAGTTCTGCCATATATTGCCTGACTTCAGTGACTTTCTAGAACATTGGTACAAACTTCCATGACCTTGTAACTTACATTCCTGCAAACCCCACACTTTGTGGTCAACATTGCCAAGTTCTGTTGCCAGCTTGAAGCGTGCTCTGGCCCCTTTTATCCTGCCCCTCTTGTGACCTCTGTGCGCTTTGGCTGCTGAACCTGGGGAAACACTTCTTAGCCAGTTGTTCTCAGCCAGGAGCCCTGTCAGTGTAATTCTCAGTTCAGGCTCTCTCCTTTTGAATTAATTAGCATTTCACAAAGGTGGCCCCCCACTTGGTAGAGTCTTTAGGGCACCAGGCTTCTCTTTAATAGAGCTAATTTCTTTTTTAAAACAATTTTTAAGTTAATTTTGTTTGTATGCATATGTGTGGGTGCAGGCATGCATGTGCCCCAGCATGCATGTGGAGGTACATGGGCAAATCTGAAGGGCCAGTTCTTACCTTCTGCCTTATTCAAGCAGGGTCTCCCTGTCTCTGCTGCTATGCTGCAACTCTAAGCTAACTGGACCATGGGCTTTCTGCCAGTTCTTCTGTCCCTGCCTCCTATCTGCCATAGCAATGCTGGGCTGAAAATGCCCACCACCATATCCATCTTTTTAAATCAGGTTCTGAAACTTGAACTCAGGTCATCAGGCTTGTAAGGCAAACACTTTTTCCCCCTGTGCCATCTCCCTGGCTCAGACAGAGCTGATTTCTTCAACAGTGGCAGCTGCTCTCTCTACGCCTTTAAACGCACCCTCTTTCCTTGCCAGCTGCACATCTGTGGCTTTCTCTTCCCTTTTTTACTATAGATCTAATTAAGAGTAGTGACCCAGGCTTTGGTGGCACATGTCTTTAATCCCAGCCTCGTCTACATAGTTCTAAACAGCCAATGTGAGTTACTGCCTCAGAGGGAGGGAGGGGGGAGGGAGAGAAAGGGAGGGGGAGGAGAAAATCACAGTAACAGCGCAGCTCAGACTTACACTATCTTGAAATTTCCTCCACCAAACAACTTAGTCTTTTGCTTTTGAATTCAGCCTCACTCAGTTTTTCAGGGCACAGCCAGGTTCTTTGCCAGAAGCAGTATGAATAGTCTCTGAGTCCCTCCTCTCTCTGAAACCATGGGCTGGGCCTCTGCTATTTGCATTTCTCTCAGATTCCTGTCTTCCAGACTCCCACCAGAATGGCCCGCTGAGCTCTGCTGACAGCATTCCAGGGTTTCTGCAGCTACAGCTCCAAAGTCATCCACATTTTTCACATAAACCTACTGCAGAAGCCTAGAACCATGTGCACAGGTTCATCACAATGGTACTCCCACTTTTGGAACCTGGATTCTGCATTAGTTACTTTTCTCACTGCTGATAAAATGTCTGACGAAAACAACTTAAGTTAGAAAGGGTTTGTGTTACGTCATGGTTTATGGAGACACAGCTCATCATGGCAGGGAAGACGAGGTGTCAGGAGTATGACATCTCTGGTCATATTGCATCTTCAGTCAGGGAGTGGAGAGATGAAAGCCAATGCTCAAGTGGCTTCCTTTTTATTCAGCCCATGGGATGATGCACCCACATTTAGGGTAAGTCTTCTCTTCTTACGCAAACCTCTGGAAACATCCTCACAGCACCCTCTGAGCCACGTTTCATTGGTGATATAAATGCAATCAAGTTGACAATGAAGATTAACTATCATATAAACCAATCTCATAATTAAGTAAATTAAATTGAGATTTGCTTGACCAAGTATTATCCTGATGAAAGCCTTCATATACTTCCTGTGTTCTCCCTTCTCACTCAGTTACTTGAATTCATCTTGCAAGTGGCCTCTGTTTGCTGGCCAGATGTGAGGCCGTGGGTTTTTGGAGAACGGACAGACAGGTCATAACATTTGGGTGGGTGCTTCTGACATTTAGGGCACAATCTAAACAGTAAGTTCTAGAACTAGCTCAAGGATAGTCAGGGAAGGCTTGCTAGCTTAGTGGGAAAGTCTGTCATCTGTAGACTAGGTTAACTGAGGGCAATGATTTTGCAAGGACTGGTGAACCAGAGCTAAGAGCTGTACCGTGGAAGGGGTCCATGTCCAAGTGTAGAGGGGGCCTTCTTCTCTGTTGGAGGTGAGAAGAGGAAACATGTTGTAGGCCTAAAACTCCAGCACACTGGGCTGCCTGGTAGGCAGCTAGGGGAGCACATAATCACACTCCCTTGGTTTGACTGTGGAAATACATTGTTGTAAAGTGTGGTGTCTGTTAGGAAAGAGTCAAGTTTAACAAACAGATTCTAGTTTCGTTCCATGCTCTGGCCTGGCAAAGCACTCTAAGTGTATGGACCCAGATCCAGTTGGTTACGTGTGCCTGTTACTCCTTCCACCCAAGCCTGCAGGGGTGCCATCCTCAAAGCTGCAGAGGTGGAGCTCCCCAACCCGCAAGCACCAGAACTGCATGGCTGACACTGCCAGTGGGGTCACGTCACTAACTTTTAAGACACCCTTATGAAATCCCTGCATTCAGTGACTGCTGGTCTGGTATTCTTCTTTGACTGGATAAAGGGTTTGCCCAATGGGGAGGGACAGCAGCCATCCACTTGTGGGCCAGTTCTGTACCTCCTGGACTCGCTGTGCCTCTGCACTCAACTCGAACGCTTTCTCCCTGAATTCTAGTTCTGCTCTGTGTAGTTGGCAGTACCACATCCAACACTCAGAAACACATAGACACATGAGGAAAACAACCCCGCTTCCCCTTAGTTCAACTCAGGCAAGGCTGGAGGGATTCAAAAAGTACTTTTCCTTGGAAACAGCAGCAAAATATACACAAAAGCATAAATAAGTGGATAAGTTCATGGAGGTTAGCCTGCAGAGCAAGACTTAGCAATGAAAACTGGCCAGCAATACTTGCAGACTAGCCAAAGTCTAAATTCTTCCCCCACCTCAGTCTCTAAGAATTCTATAAAGCAGAGCTACTCAAAGACAGCCCAGCTTTTACCCCAAGATAGATTTGATTTATCGTTGTAACCTATGTATTACAAAGAAGACACAAGGGAGCTTATAATAAAAGATGTGTATATACATATAAAGTCTCAAAGCTGTTAGGAAGACAGAGAAGATGTTTAAATGTGGAAGAGAAATAAATAGGATGGATGTATCGAATCCTTTAACTGATGCCTTCTCTGAGCATTAAATCTGGTACTGAGAGTAGAATCCTGGAAAACCAATCAAAGAGGGAAATATAATGTGCACACAGTGATAAAGGAAGGGGGGCATGCTTCTCCAAGAAAGGAATGCTTTTTCCTTGTATCAGCTATTTTGCACAGTAAGGGAAGTATGTAATTCTATGGTGCACAGTAAGAATGTCCATTTGGTCACATTTGTTTGAGTTGACCCTACTTTATCATTATTATTATTAATTATTTTAAAGACAATGTCACTGTTTGATCAGAAGTGTCACCTTGGCTCCCTGGCACCCCTTTATACAAAAAGTCTGGATTGTTTGGCTGGGGGCTTCACCCCAGCTCCTGGCATAAGCTCCCTCCCCTGAAAGTTGCCTCAGTCCAAATTCCACCTTTGAGAAAGGCCACCAAACGGTGACCCTTCTCCAGGGAGGGTCAAGAAAGCCCACCAAATGGTAACCCCTCCCCAGGGAAGGTCAGGACCACTCCCACAGGCTACTTAAACTGCCCCCCCAGAGAATGAACAGGTGGTCTCCAGGTTTCCCACGGTCTCCCCTTTTCCCTCTTCCCCTCTCCAGGTTTTCCCATGACCACCTGGAAGTATTGCCATTTATTGCCATCCATTAAACCTGGGTGTCTTTTAATTCGGTCTGATTTGGTCTGATTGGGATTATTTGTGTCAGCAGAGAGGTTTGTTGGCTAGAAAATACTTAACAGTCACATGTAGCCCCAGCTGACCATAGATTCACTTTGTAGCCAAGTATGACCCTGAACTTCCTGTCTTCTTGCACTGACTTCCTAGGTGCTGGTAATAGGTGTGTGCTGCCTTACCAGGTTTGTGACCCTACTCTTAGATCGAATGGTATCCTTGTTTCTCCCCACAATTTCCAGTGCACCATAGCTGTGCCATACTCATTTTTTAAGCTACCCCTAAAATGAGGAGACCCTCTCCACCCCAATCCTACCCTCAAGAGAGGAGTGTCCTTCTCAGTGGAGGACACTGGGCAGGAGAGGACTCCCCCTACCCCATGAACAAGCATAATGCAGCCTAGTTACTCTTGATTCGTTAGTACTGTTTGCTTTGCCGGTCTCAGTTGCCCAGATTTGTTGAGGTTTTCATGGGCAAACATTGTAGTGATTTGAATAAGAAATGTCTGCCATAGGCTCAGGCATTTGAACACTTGATCTCCAGTCGATGGTGCTGTTTGGGGAGGTTTAGGAAGTGAAGCCCTGATGGAGGAAGGTGCATCACTGAAGGCAACCTTCCAGTGTTTACAGCCTTGCCTACTTCCTGCCGCCATGCTTCCCTTCCATGATGGATTCTTATCCCTCTGGAACCTAAGCCAAAATAAACTCCTACTTCCTTAAGTGTTCTTTAGTCATGGTGTCTTATCACAGCCACAGAAAAATGACCAGGACAGAAACATAGCAGGTACTATAGAGAGAACTAAATTGTCTCTTCATAACGTGACTCGAGAGTTTGTCCACCAACCAAAAATGTGTAGAACAGAACCATTGTTGAACTAGAGTAAGTTGGCCTAAACCAGACAGACAATGGCTTTACCATACAGCAGACTCATGATGGCCTCTCTTGATAAGCAAGCAGGTTGTAGCCTGACATAGATGTGCTTTTGTAACTAAGCAACTGAATTTACCCAATCCCAGGAGCTTAGCCCAGGCTGAAGGCTCTCAGATTATGCCCAAATAAGGCTTTTGCCACACCAATCCAGTAATCTTTGTATATCTTTGTATGTCATTTCCTATCTTTCTGGTTATAAACTATTGGTGGGGAGGGAGCATTCAGGATTATCTTTAGAGTACTATCCAGTTCTAGAACCTATTCCTTGCGCAAGTAAACTTTATTAAATTGAACTAGTCTCAAACTTTTCTCAGCAGACTTGTTCCTCTTCTTTCTGTACATAGTAGCAATTTGTAATTTGAGATGTCCCCCCCTTTTTGGATAAGAAAACCATTTTGATTGCCCCTGGAAAGTTGTATAAAGTTACTGTTAAATTGTTGAGGTTTGGTTTTTTTTCCCCCTTGTTTGGGTTTTTTCTGGGGGGGTGTCATGCACACATTCAGAGGACACATGGGAGCTGGCTCTCTGGGCTGTATTCTTTAACCTAACCTTCAGCTTTTAACCCAACCATCCTTCTATCCCTGCGCCTTTCCAGGATACTAGTGCACCAGTTACTTCTTGGTCTGGATTCCGAACCTTACCCTCAATCAGCTATTCATATCTCCTTGTCTCCTGAGAGTCACTGATTGCATAATCGTCTGCCTTTTATTTTCCCATAGTTCATTGCTAGCTCTGGTTGGTTAGACTTTTCATTGTTTGGGTTCTTAGATTTATGCTATTTCTCCTTTCCACCTGTAGGTTAGGCTTGGGAAGGGGACAGAGATGCAGTAGGAATGCAGTCTGCCATGTTTAAGAACATCAGCATATGACATTCAGCCCCCTCCCCCATGGCAACCCATTGGGTAGATAGTGTTATATTTCCCTGTCACAGATAAAGAAGACACAGGGAGGTGACTGAGGAGTGAAAGACCAGCAGTTTGAGCCCCAGCCTCTTTAAATCAGGTTCTCCAGGATTGCTCAGGGGTTCTTTCTTGCCATGCCAGACAATAGCGATCAGGAATACATAAATACCACACACCGTCCCATGGGGCCACATAGTTCAGCTAACAGGGCTTTTTATTCTTGCCTTTGTTCCCCGAAGCAATTACTTCTTTATTTCATTTAAAGGCTCGCCCTCTGCAGCTGCTGTGGGCAGTTTAGTGTCGTCTGAAGTTCGAAGATGAGAATGGAAGCCATGAGCTTACAAGTTATCAGATTTGAAAGATGTGTTGGGGTGAAATAACCCGGCCTTCCTCCCCCTAAATCTTTTGAGAGTACTTTTCTTTCCCAAATGAGAAAGAACTGCTTGTACTGTGTGTGTCTAAAACCGATGGCTCTGGTGAGTTAAAGGTGGTGTTTTTGTCTAACTGCCCACCCCACCGGAGCAGACAGTATAGGCTTCCAAAACCACAGTAGCTGTGTGTTGTACGGTGGTGTTTAGAAGCAGATCGTGGAGGAAGAGAGCAAAGTGTATGACTTTCTTCTTTTCTTTTGGAGAAGACACCTGTACTAGCAGCTTTGTTTTCATACCGAATATGTAAGTTGCAAATTTGAGTCACATGGGCAGGGGTTCCAGATCAAGTCAGCCAAGGGCCAAGGTGCTTTGAGAGTTCAACCATTTGGTGAAGCCTAGACTGACTTCACAGGGAAGAGTCCAAGTGCAGGTTTTCATCCCATTTATGACCTTGCCATACACACACACACACACACACACACACACACACACACACACACACACAC
>LOJH01034917.1:0-15900 GCA_001685095.1 Ellobius talpinus
TTTTATGGTTGGGGTCACCACAACATGAGGAACTGTATTAAAAGGTCACAGCATTTGGAAGGCTGAGAACCACTGATTTAGACAAAAGTCTAAATTTTTTGGTTCTCAGAGAAAAAAAACAGTAAAAGTCACCTTATCCTCAAGCAAAGCCTCCTTATACAGCCCAGGCTGACCTGAATTCATGATCTTTTAAAAACTTCTTCAAATTTAATTTTTGGGATGGATGCTTGAACACAAACATTCCTAAATTAATTGAATACTATCATTCCATGTTTTTTATCATAATAAAATATTAGGTAAGAAAAGGAGATGTTACCTGACAAGACTGATGTAACTGGCGTAAAATTTTCTGAAGCTTTCCATATTCTTCTCGTTCTAAATATAATTTTCCAAGCTGTTAAAATCATGAAGATCAAAGGCTTTTAGCGTGAGGTATGTATACTTAGGACACTTTACTCAAGGACCTGCCCACTCTTCAAAGGAGAACAAATGCAAATGTTACCTTTGTGTTTGTCTTAAACCACAGTCTATCATTCTTAGCATCTTTCAAAGCTTCCAGTGTTGTTTCATAAAATTCCTGCAGTAAATCCATCTGACATAAAAAATCAGAATTCTATAATTGTAAACAGCAAATTTGTACCTGTTAATAAAGTTAATTTGAACAAACTAAAAGTGCATCTTTGAACTTTAACACACTAAGATACACTATTTGTTTCTTACCACATGTCTTCCATAGTCCAAAATAAGAGAGACCATGTTTATAACTGCTAAGATGCTTTTGCTTGTTTTATAAACCCAAGAAATGTATTTTCTCATGTAACTACATGACCATAAGTTCTAATGCTATAATAGTCAGGTTTGTCCTTCCCAACCTAATCACTCACTTTATACCAACAGAATGATATGGTGTAATTTTACTAATATACATACATTTTATTTGCTTAGACTTTATAATCTTCTATAGAGGAAACACTAAGCAGAGAGAGAGAGAATATAAACTTACACAACAGCACTCCTACCAAAATAGTTCTGTTCTTTTGTTTTGAGACAAGGTCTTGCTCTATAGACCCAGGCTTGTGGTGAGGAGTTTACCTTAGCTTCCTCAGTGCTGGGATTACAGCTGTAAGCCACCACATCTCATGTATGTCTTAGAATAGTCCTATCTTTTCTCTCAAAATGTGAATTAAGACAATTTAAATGAGGGCTGTATAGGTCTCAAGTCACAGGGTAACCTTGGAGCTGATGGAGGAAAATATCTAGTGTAATTTTAGGTGGTGGTTTAATCACTACCAATTCACCAATCTGTGTGACTGTGTGTGACATAAAGCATTATTTTAAACCGTCTTAAGCTCCTCTGCTAACCCTCTTCTACTCACAGCTTTGTTCCTAGTATCTGGATCCCTAAATCTCTCTGTACCTGAGAGGAAAGAGAACCAGGAGAGCAGGGGAGCCTGCCACTCTCAGGAAAGTGCCTATTTACTCAGGATTACTGATGGTATAGAATAAGTTAGGATGCTACCCACACAATATTGACTCAGCCTTTCAAAAGGCAAAAAGCTTGCAGATAACAACAGACAGAAGAATACAAGCTTCAAGTTTTAAAATATTCAATCTATCCCTCTAATATTTGGCATAATATTCATAAACATAGTACCACAAAATTTTTATGCTACCTTTTTGTAAGCACCAAAAAATATCCTACCACTTAATTTAGTTGTATTTATTTAGATACAACTGTCTCATGTAGTTCAGGCTAGCCTTAAACTCACCTTGCTCACCATCAAGGATGGCTTTGAACGCTTTCTTATTCCTACTGCCCCCACCTGTCAAGTCCTGGAATCACAGGCATGTGCCACCAGGCAGGCTGGGCTCATTACACAAGCAGAATTGCCACATGTAACTTACTCTAGAATATCATCAAGGGATAAGGCTGCTGCCTATTTTCAGAACAGATGTGGAAAATACAAAGAATGGCAATAAGCTATGTCAAGAAAGAGAAGTAACATCTGGTTAAAAAGTAAGTGTGTGTGTGTGTGTGTCTGTGTGTGTCTATGTGTGTGTGTGTGTATGTTTGGGGTGGGTGATGAGGCTGATTCTAAGAACACTGGTCAAGAGCAGAAAAAGAGATACTAAATGATACAGAGAATATCTTGTGTTCAAATACCAGAGGGTAAGAAAGCTTTAAAAAAATCAAGTAAAATCAGAAAAAAGGAATGAAATACACAAAAGCATCATTGCCTTTGTTAATCACCACATTCTAGAAGACCATTCAATCCCCTTGCCCACCTCCCTTACAACCCTCCCTCCATCAGCTATCACCATGCATCCTTGATTATGGAGCACCTATCGAGACTGTCACAAGACAAGTTCTTCTCAAGGAACTTAATCTAATCAAATATCCTAACTCGTGACTGATGTTCAGTATTTTACACTCCCAATGGCTGAAGTGAAGACTAGGGGTGCAGCTTCAATGGGGAAAAAACTTGCTTATCATGTTCAGTGCCTAAGTTCATATGCAGATACAAATTCATCAAAAACAGAGCTATGATAGGCCAATGGAATCTGAATTGAATACAGGTCTGCCCAAGTTATTTACAGGTAACATTTAAGAATCTAAAGATACTATAAAGAGATTAGCCTGGATTGATTACCTTTAAATGTTAAATAGTATCAGAATCAAGAAAACAGCACTTTTTGAAGCACACTATTGAAACACACTAGTAATTATTAACTAGGCCCTTTCTTTTTTAAAAAGCAAAGTTGCGGCAGCCATAGTGGCACATGCCTGTCTATCAGCACTTGGGAGACAAAGCAAGGAGGTCTAGGAGCTCAGGGCCACCCTTGACCTTTCAGCTAGTTAAGAGGCCAGCTTGGACTACATGACAGGGTCTCAAAGAGAAAAGCAACAGCAGCAGCATCTCCAAGCCACAGAACCCCTTACTTAAAATAACACATTGACAGCTCAAGAGGAAAACTCGAGTCTAACCTGTTTAGAAGTGGAGATATAATCAAGGATAGAATTAATGGACTTTTCAGAATAGTTCCTGGTGACTGCACTCCGAATATAGGTCAAGAGTTGCTTATATCTGTTCATCATTTCTGGAAAGTTTGTCTGTGAGGAAAGAAAAATGCATGGTTGGAGACAGGTCTAGGATCTAGCACAAACCACTGCCCACTGAACTGGACTTTGCACAATTCATGATATGCTCTTGTAAAGGAGGAAGAACACTACAAACACATTACCTTACATACAAGATGACACAAACCAATGTCAAATTCAGCCTACTAAACAAATGATACTTGCATATTTTCCAAGTTTCAAATATTACTCTTCAATGCACAACACATTTGATCAGAAAACTATTAAGATACCTACTAAAGAAAAGAAGCAGGTTTTAACTTCAAATGTTGTGGCTAATAACTATGCAGATATCAACTACTTCTCCCCATTACATGTTTCAGTTCTCTCGTGAACTGCTTGGCTTTCCATAGGGTCAAGGAACCTCTTTAAGTCTCAGGACTTGTCTCATGTAAGAGTATTACTTCAGGGGCTGGGGAGGATTTGGGAGGAGCTGAGGGAGGGGGAACTGTACTCAGAATATATTGTATAAAAAAATCTACTTTCAATTAAAAGAACGAAATTATCTCACACAGGGCCCTATTCCATAAGACACAGTTAAAGTTGCCACTGCAACATTATGCTGTGTGGCTGTTTATAAGCTGTGTTGGGTTATTCCAGGAAATGGAAGATCTGGAGAAACAAAGGGATAATAGTGAAATGTCCAGCAGGTAGATATTTGGGGAGTGTACCAAGTAAGTCAATGCTGGAGTCTAACTGTACAATCCCATCTAGTCCCTACACTCTCTCACTGCTACTAACCTCTTTCCTTGAGTTGTTTCTTTCAGAGAAATGGTGCACTAGCAGGTAAAAATACTTTCTTCTGGTTATTAGGGTAAGGAATAAGGGAATGATAGTTAGCTACAGGTATCTGTTTTTCTGACTATGGAAGTTTCATAACTAACATGGACTATCCTATAAGCAACCTAAAAAACGTGAAGTTACAAAATGTATCTTTTAGAAAGAAAAGGATGGTGAAATAAGATTGTCTCAACTTTGGCATTACATTTTAGTACTAAAACAGGATTTCAGATAAAGGTACTTCTGAACCGCTCTCACCCTACTTAACTTTAAGCTCACTGCTGCAATCTGAATGTAAAGTGTCCCTGTAGGCTTGTGCTTGAATACTTGGCTGGTGAACTGTTTGAGAAGACTGTGGGAGTTTAGGAAAAGGATGCAAGTTCTCTGAGTGACAGCCTTAAGGTAATAGCCCAGCCCTTCTTCTTGCTCACACTTCTTTTCCTGGGTACACAGGTACATGACCAGCCTCCTGTGCCTGCCACCATGCCATTTCTGCCTGCTGTCACACCTTCCTCGCTATGATAGACCCTCTGAACTGTAAGCCACACACACAAAAAGGTCCTTTCTTTCTTAAGATGCTTTTGTCAGGGGACTATCGCAGCAATGAGAAAATAACTAAAATAATCATTCCCCTCCCCCCAATTATTTGAGGGTGTATAAAATATAATTTGCACCATGGCATGGATGTGGAGGCCAGAGGAGAGCTTGTGGGAGATGGTTCTCTCTTTCCACCACATAGGTCCCAGGGATTAAACTCAGGCTGACAGACTTTGTGACAAGAACCTTTCTTTACCTGATCATCTTGATGGCTCTAAGACACCCATTTTAAAAAAGTTTTATTAGATGGACATGGTAGTGCATGCTTTTAATCCCAGCACTAAGGAGGCAGAGGTAGGTGGATCTCTGTGAGTTTGAAGTCAGCCTGGTCTGCATAGCGAGTTTCAGGACAGCCAGGGCTAAGTAGATAGATAGACTTTGTCTCAAAAGATAAAAGAAAAAAGAGAGGGAAGTTAATAAATATATATGTGAATAAAATCAGGCAGGAACCTTAAAAATTATGTTAACTGTAATTAAAGATTGAGAGATTAAGTAAATTGATTGTACACAGAGCGAGTGAAGCAGAACTTTCTAACTATACTGCCTAACACTGCACAGCCACACAGGTCTACTGTGGTTCCTACTAGAAAGTGAGTGCAGACACTGGTGACTACTCTTGAAGTCTCCTACTTAAGTGTGACAGAAGCAAATGGCAAACCAGGAAGACAATACAATGATATAACTAAACCTATCTTATCTTTCCCAGCTCTGTTCAAAGTAAAATAGAAAAATCAAGTCTTAAGGGCAGTTCACTGTTTAAATGGACTAATACCAAAGCCACTGTTATATGTGAAGATAGCAAGTTTTAAAGGAATCATGTTTTCTTACAAATCACAGCACCTTAAAAGTTGACATTCAAGCCAGGTGGTGGTGGCATAAGCCTTTAATCCCAGCCAGCCCTCGGGAGGCAGAGGCAGACAGATCTCTGAGTTCAAGGCCAGCCTGATCTACAGAGTGAGTTCCAGGACAGCCAGGGCTACATAGAGAAACCCTGTTTCAAAAACAAACAAATCAAAAAAAGTTGACATTCAGCATTTAATGTTATCCTATTTTTTTTGTTAATTCAAATCTGGAAGAGATTAGTCACCTGCTGCTTCTTCCATATTTCCCTAGGTCACTAATTTAAATGTAGAAAACACTGGTGTAATATCATTATAAAAATAAACAGAAAGCATAGGGGCTTTGTACAAAAGTAGAACCAGAAAGGGTAGATGCAACATGGATGATTTTCCTTTGTTAGCTAGATTTAAGTTACATACATAAAATATTAACAGGGCACATGTTTTGAATGGTTCTGATATTTGGGGTCAAAGACTTGAGCTCAAACATTTTACTGATAGTTTCTGTAGGAGAGGCTCAAGGAGCGAGTCTTATTAAGGATGGGAGATGACACCACAGTCAGATACAGATGTGGTATTGTATGTGGACACAGATGATATGCAGTCCACACATGGACAGATGTCAATGTAATGACTTCAGAGAAGGAGACGTACGGGGTATGCTGCAGGAGGCTTGCATGCAGTTACTCAGGTGAGTTTAATTTCTCTAACAGTAAATCTTACCAACTTGAAGTTAATCTTGATCATCTGTTTCAGTGCTTTGAACCCCCATTCTCCCTTCTCACCTTCGAGCTCCAAAACCTAAAACGGATAGAGTTTTAGAATGGACAACCAATGTATCAGTCTTGAATTAATTTTTATAGCTATTCATGAAAAATTTCACTAATTGTCAATGTAATTTTTAAAAACATTAAGAGAGAGACTTCTTGGGATCCTTGGGTAAGTCAGCTGACTCTTGAGCTCTGTCACATAAAAGGACTTACTTGATTGATTATGCAGGCCCAGAAAGGATTCCGCTACCTGAATCTTTAGTAAGAACCACCACTGTTCAGAAGTCAAGAAATCAATGTGATCTGTTCCCAGAAGCAACAAGACTAAAGGAATAATAGTGCTGATTGTTTCTCTAGTTTGGTTTTCAGGACAAGGACCCTACTTCACCAACGGTGTCATAAGACAATAGGAAGCCTTTCTGAAATACATGCTTATTATCCACAATGCAATCCTGACTGAATTATCACAAATACCAAACACACATTTCTGAAACAAATTACTTTGGATTCAGTGCACATGGTTTGGAAATAAAATGCCTCCTCATATGTTTGACACTTGGTCCCTAACAGATGGTGCCATCTTGGGAGGGTAGAGCTTAGCCAGAGGAAGTGAACCACTGGAACTTGTCTGGGGAGCTATAACCCAGTTCTTCTTCAGGCCCCAGACTCTCTCCCTGCTTCTTGGTGTCTTAGTTGCCTTTCTACTGCTGTGGTAAGACACCATGGTCAAGGCAACTTATAGAATGAAGTGTTTAGTTTGGTCGTACTGTTTCAGAGGGTTAGAGTCCATGGTAGTGGAATGAGGGCATGGTAGGACAGCTGAAATCTCACCTTGATCCCCAAGTAGGAGTCAGAGAGAGATACTGGGGATGGCATGGACTTTTGGAACCTCAAAGCCCACCCCCAGCGATACACTTCCTCCTCCAAGGCCACACCACTTAATCCTACCCAAGAGTCCCCAAGTGGGGACCAAACATTCAAACATATGAGCCCATGAGGGCCATTCTCATTCACACTGGTCTACTGAGATGAGAAGAATCCCAGTGACATGCTCTGGCCAATATGGCTTCCCTGCTATGAGGGACATCCTAGAGTGAACAGAAATAAATACTTCCATCCTTGTTTTCGGTCACAGCAATGAGAAAAGTAACTGATATAGCATCATTAAAAACAAACAAACAAAAACCAACCCCCCCAAACTTCAAGACATAAATCATTTGGAAATATAAACCTTTTGAAAGCTGCTCAGTGCTGCTTTTGGATCATCTTCTTTCAATGCTTTGGAATTATAGTACTGATTTTCCAAATCCACATTGGGCTCAGAGTTACTATCTTCAGAGTACTCCTGTATATTGGAAAAAGAGATAATAAATGAAAAAAGAAACTCACAAATGGCACTATAAAAAGTGAATGCTGTTAGGATAAAAAAAATATTTTTGTATAAAATAAAACAACCTTGAACACTGACCTTATTTAAAAATGACAAAGGAATAAAGTAGACAGCAAGATAAACGTTATTTGTCTAGATCAAAACTAGCACTCCCAAAGGCAGGAAGGGGCACAGTGAGCAAAGAATGCTTCTATGCAAGCATGAAGACACGAGTTCAAACTCTCAACATGAATGTAAAGAACCAGGCATAACTGTTTAAGTGCCTGTAATTCTATGTCATGTGGAGGGGTGAAATGGGCAGAGAGGAGGATTGCTGGGGCTTGTGGCTACCAGTCTAGCCCTAGGTTCAGTGAGATGAGGAAACCTGACAGCATCCTCACTTCCACATGTATCCACTCACACATGTGCATATACTACACATACACACCACACAGAGACACATTAAACAAGTAAAAAAAAACCCAACAACTTCTGTGAAACTGATGAGTATTTTGTAATCCTCATTAATACATTAAAATCTTAACTATTTAACCTTTGCTTATATTGCTTGTTGGTCTTTTTTTTGTTTTGTTTTTCGAGGCAGAATTCCTCTCTGTAGCCCTGGCTGTCTTGGGAGTCACTATGTAGACTAGATTGGCCTTGAACTCAGAGATACAACAGCCTTTGCCTCCTGAGTGCTGATATTAAAGGCGTGCGTGCACCAACCCCACTTAGCTTATATTGTTTCTTATAACACTTGCTTTTTTTTTTAAGCAAGCTTTCACTTCTGTTGTATTGTTTCTCAGTAAGAACTGAATTTATATGGTGGAAAACCCTTCCCACTTCTACAGCTCCTGCATTTCAGCCTACTTATCTGGATGTTAAAAAGCTATGTGGACTGTGGAGATGGTCTGACAGGTGTGTGTGCAGGTCAGAGCACGGCCTGTCAGAGCCTTTCCTTCCACAGAAATTCCACGATTGAAATTAGGCTGTTAGACTCTGTGGTAAAGTATCTCACCGGCCCAAAAGTATTATTTTAGATGGTCACAAAACAATCATGTTCTCCTCACCTACAAGTCATTGCAAAATAATAAGTTTATATCAAAAGAACGGTACTAGAGGGAAAGAGAATAAACACAAAGACATGAATATTAGAGTTGTTTTAAATTCAAATATAGTTTATTTCTTCAAAAAATACACATGGAATATTGTAAAGGCAGAGGCATGAAGAGTTTCACTGAGCATAATGTTTAGGAAGCTCTTACTTCAAGATGGCCTTTTCAGTGGCCTTGTAATGCATGCCCTCTGCAGAATGAGAACACAAACATCACTCATTCTCACAGACTAAAGACCTAAGTTAAGTTAGGGTTAACACTTGAAACTCCACTGCAACACTTCCTTTAGGGACAAGACCAGACTGGGTAAACATATTTCATAATGATTCATTTTCTTCTTAACTCTTGTCACTTAGAAAAACTAAGAAAGGTTTTTAAAAAACAACTACTAGAGAAGAAACAAACCAACTGTCTATCACAGTGACAAAGGTTCTAACAGTAACAGTCCAAGCTGGGTTTGAAAGACAGATGGGCCCACTGCCTAGAAGACAGGTGAGGTAAGGAGCACAGTGCAGGCAAGAGCGGCACACAACACGAGGTAACACAACAAGCACTCACAGTAACACTCCCAATTCCTTGCTCTTCAGCCACACACTTCTCTACCAAAGAAAGTTTACCTTCCACAAGCTATACCAGCCCTCCTGGTCTCCTTCTTAACCCTAAAGTCCGACCTCATGTAAAAATGATAACTGCACAAAATGTCTATTATCTAGTATATTTAATAAAAAATGACTTCCTGTTGCTCACAAACTAAGTTGAAAGTGGTAAAAATCTGACACCTGCCCATATCCAGCATCTCCTACAGAACTCCCTCCCTCCCTCCTTCCCATTGCAGCAGCCACCTTGGCCTTTGCTCACAACTGCTCAGACTTCTTCACCTCTACACGCTATTCCTCTCTTTGCATTTCTCATCTGGATATCTAGGATCTGGCTTCTTAAAATGTGGGTTATGATCCAATGCAGCCAGGGGCTGGGGCAGGGCACACAACACAGAGACAGATGAATGGGACCTGAATGTGATGAGGGGATGCCACAAAAAATTCAATAGCAAAAGATATCTGAATACATTAATTACAAATTTAATAAGAACCCAAACATTTCTGTCAGCACTAGCCAGATTACACAGAGTGACACCATTGCAACCTGGCCTGTGAATATAAAAGCAGGCACTTTGCACTGCATGTCAATGAACAATGTCTCAAACACCTTGGCTCAGACTTGACTAGTCCCTGTTACGAACTGTAGTGTATATGCCTCACATACGGCCTTCTGCTCTAACAGAAGCCAACAGTCTAATTACAGAAAAGAAAGTCTTTAGTACTACTCTACAGACATCCCTCTGCAGTCATCAAGTTAGTATACCTTTGGATTCTATTGTTAGGACTTCTGATTTTTAAAATTGCTGTTTAATTCACTAACTTGTTGCATTAAAAAAATCATTAAGTGAACTCTGGCTTAGGATCAGGGCAGACTTCCCAGCAATTTCCAAAACAGACCAAAACATACTTATGTCATTTTATATGTATTTATGTGAAGCAGTAATGTCAGCATCGATGGCCATAGATTAAAGTTATCAATCAATTGTGGAAAACAGAGAAGATGCTGTCATCTGTGTGTGTCCTACACTCAAAACTCATCTTGCTGTACCAAAAAAATTACCTTTTGGCAACCCAAATCACCCGAATGCAGCCCTGAATCTGAAAATGAAAGAAAAATAATTCTGATTGCCATATTACAAAAAGTGTAAGATTTTGGACTCTTATTCAGTGCTCATTTATTTTGGCTTTTATCTGAAAACATAAAAAACAAAACAAAAAACCAAAATCAGGCTAGGATCAAGAAGGGAAAGGCAAAGAGGCACAGTCCATGGCAGAGCTAAATCAAGGACTTTCTAGCAGTGAGGAAACAGAAAATACTTTAGAGGCCAAAGAGATAAGCTTGAGTTACCATACACCCTGAGACAATTATGACATGGCTGAGAACAAGTTCTTTATATTTCCTGCCACACTGCCAGTGTACCTTCTTAGTCACAAAGCAGCCACTGGCTTTCATTCCTAAGAGCTGGTTAAAAGACAATGGATGCTTGAGCTCAAGTAGTAGAATGAAGAAAAAAGCAAGAGAATGTGGTTAAGAACCCAAGATGTAAAATGAATTCAAGATGTAAATGTAAAAAGACCACTTCATAGGTAATGGTAAAGGAAAACAAAGATAACTACAAAGATTACTAATGGCTTGGTAACATAAGAAATCAGAGTAGAGAATTAGATATATTAAATACTGCTAACTGATTTGTTTCTGCCAACTGAATAACAATTTGTAGATGTTTCAATGAAATGCTTTTTGTAGAACCCAAAATTTCAGTCTATTTGGGAATATCCTTAATAAAACATCAGATACAATAAAATTCTAGTTAATCATTTGAGTTTCAACTATCCAAACTAAAAAAAAAAACCCACACGTTAACACGTACTAATTTGTAATCTATGGTGTAAATAGGAACCATCTTTTTATTCATCCCAGACTTTCATTTTCAGATAAAATTTCCATGGAGAGACAAAAATCAATGTGACCTTGGATCAAGTTCTCATTCTCAGATGTTTTCTTTGGATTTAAGGATGTTATTGTCCCAATGCTTTCCCTTGTCTGTTAAGTTTGGGGGTTCCTATAGGAGGCTTCCAGTTCTTCCTGAAGCCCAGGCATTCATAAGAGATATAATGCCCAAGTGCAAATTCATTTTGGATGCTCAGAGTTTACAAACAAACTTACCATAATATATTTTAAAATGTTTTGTTATGAACTAAATGTATTTATGTATGCTTATTACTGATGATTTAACTCATAAATTAATGAATTTAATTTTATCATTACCATGCAAGAACTGTCAATTGCTAATCTAGTTATCCTTGTTTAAAACTGAAATTCCTTACACAAAGTATAACAATAAACTAATAGGCCTTTTTGAAAATTCACAAAAACTTTTATTCTAAATCAGTATTATTCTTTGTAGCTTTAAGAGGCAGTGTCCAACAATACTGATGTGGATTACAGTAACACTTTTTGAAGAAAACTACCTTTACTGGAGTGTTTTAGTGAACTGCTTTTAACCTAAGACAGCATTACTCAGTTTAACAGTATACTTTGTCAATATAGTTTTCAATTACAGTTTTAAAAAATATTTATTCTATGTGTAGGAGTGTTTGAATTTATGTATGCATGTGCACCACATGCATGTCTGGTGCTGCAGAGGACAGAAGATATCGGATCCCCTGAAACTGGAGTTACAGACAGTCATAAGCCACCACATGGGAGCTGGGAATCGAACTCAGGTACTCTACAAGAGCAACCAGTGCTCTTAACCTCTGAGTCATCTTTCTAGCCTCAGTTTTCTTTTTTAAATTACCTTTTTTTTTAAAAAAAAATAAAAAACAAACAAAAAACAATACTGCAGACTAAAAACAGGTCTAACTGTTACCAACAGGAAATCAGTCAAACAAAACACAGTACCTCCACATCATCTCTGAAGCTGTAAAAAGAGCAGTGAACTGGCAAAAAGGCTCAGTGGGTAAAGGTGCTTGCTGATAAGCTTGACAACTGGGATTTTAGCTTAAATCCACATGGTGGGAAAGAACAGGCTCCCACACGTTGTCTATTGACCTCCTCAGGCATGATGTAGCACTAAGTAAATATAATACTTGTAAAAATATTTATAAAAGTAAATTTGCATCTCTTAGATAAATTAAGAGTAATACATAAACTATATCCTGATTAAATTAAATGAAGGAGACACAGATGTTTGACACAGTTGCTTATGAGGGTGTAATAAGAACTGGGCAGATGAAGACTGAGTGTGCGAAATTTTAGGTCTGTGCATGCAAGCGTATCCATGGCAAGAGATTCTGTTGGATATATCCTGTAGCTAAATCTCATCCTCCACCCAGACACAAAAAGCGAAATCCTAGGGCAATAAAATATATTAAGCCTAGGAAAAAAACCACCAATAACTATTCATTCACAAATGCCAACTATGAGTTAGACCAAGGAAACATTAGACTCAGTTAGGTGAAACTATTCTATCTTAAAGACAGTAGTTTCCATGTAATTCATTTAAATAATTATACTCAAATATATCCTTACTACAGAACAGAATTTTAGAGAATAACTTTGGAAATAAAGTTAGTTTGCTTAAATTATTTCTATAACTGTTAGATGGATCAGTGGTAGGAGAGAAACAACTTCCCCAAGTTGTCCTCTGAAATCTACATGTGCTTCATGGCTCACGTAAGTACAGAAATAAAAATTTAAACATGCAAGAAATATTATTAGAAGCACTAAGTAACTTTATGGTACAATTGTTAAAGTACTTAATTATACTACTATATCAATTGTTGACTTAATGGTCAACAGTGGTCTATCTCTTGCTAGTACTATCTCTTAGCTCTATAACTAACACTACATGGGTTAATGCTGCTTAGAAAATGCCCACTTTTGCCAATAATTAAAATAAAAAAGACTGCAAAAATAAGAGGTCAAGTGTACTGAACTTTTACATTTATTCTTTAACAATTTGCTCTTTTAAGTACTGGACATAAATCATTATTTACCAGTTTGAACAAAAATAGTATGGAAGGGACTGAAGAGATAATTCAAGGGTTAGGAGCAATTGCTGCTCTTGCAGAGGACCCATGTTTGGTTCCCAAGCATGTTCCATGTTTGTGGCTCACTGGCTCACACACATCTATACTTTAGTTCCAAGGGATTTGACACCCTCTTCTGACCTCCTTGGGCACTAGGCAGGTTCTCAGTACTCAGGTATGCACTCATACATAGGTAAAACACTCATACACATTAAGTAAAAATAGTATGGAGACAGATTTTTAATTTTCAGGACCGTTCCTGGCCATCTATTTCCACTATACCTTGCAAATACAAAAGGTGGTTTAAGGCATTAAAATACCTGTGGACAAAAGAAAAAGATATCCTGAGTATCTCCGTGGTCAGAAATACTCACAGTGCTATTAACATTTGTTGTGGGATATTTGTACACTATGTAAAGATGTATTGCTGTGACTGGTGTAATAAAAAGCTGTTCAGCTAGTAACTAAGTAGGACAGACAGGCAGGACTTCCAGGCAGAGAGAGGAAACTCCAGATGAATCTAGGGACACGAGAGATGCCAGCCAGAACTGGAATGAGTCAGACACACATAATGGGATAGAGATAGAAGTCACAGGATAGAACAAGATTAATAAAAATGTTATATGAACTAGTTATATGAACTAGTTGAAAATAAGGCTAAGCTAAAGACCAAGTTTTCATAATTAGTAAGTCTCCTTGTTATTTGTGAGCTGGTGGCCCAAAGAAAAATGTGCCTACAAACATTTTAATTAATGAGTTAATTCAAACAGAATCATGTAGTCCAGTCCAGCCTCCAACTCAGTATGTAGCCAAGAATGGCCTTGAGCCTCTTCTCCTTCTGCCTCTCTTTACCACCCAAGTGATGTAGGATGCTAGAAGTGTGCTACCACATCTAGTCAATGAGGTGCTAAAAGCCAAACCTGGGGCTTCTGAAAAGTGAGGGCAGCACTCTAGCAAGTGAGTTATATCTCCAGCTCCACTTCATAAATAAAATGAAGAGAGAGCCAATTATTTTTAGCAAACACATTAAAAAAAGAGAGAGAAAGAAAAAAGATTCTAGGTTGGCGTGGTGCTGCAAGTCTGCCATCCTCCAAGTTCAGGGCCAGCCTGGGCAAACTAGTGAGGCTGTCTTAAAAAGTAAGAAGAGGTAGAGAGAAACCTCCTTAAGACAGCATGTGACTCCTGTAGACTTTCTAAAAAAGAAACAGAAAAAGATATAGGCAAAATAATTACTCAAATAAAAGAAAAACATCTCTACCAGCTGTGGAATGGCAGTCATTCTTATCCTTTTAAAAACATTCTGATTAAAGGATACTGACTAGTAAATGTAAAGAAATTATGTGAAAAAAATCAAAATCTCATTTAATTTTGCAATAATGTAAAAATCTTAACTCGTTCTGTTAATGTTCTTAACAGTTGAAGCAACTGCATACTTAACTTTATTATACTGTGCACGTAGTAGGCCTTGAAAAGCAGAGAAGCAGACAAGTACAAACACTGTACGTCTAATTAGAAAGCTTCCAAAGCCGGGTATGGTGATGCATGCCTTTACTTCCAACACCTGGGAAGCGAGAGTGAGTGCCAAGCAAGCCACGGCTACACTGTGAGACCCTAACAGAAAACTTTGACAAATTAGTGAAGGGTAATGAGTATTTCATAAGAGTCTTGTCTTCATTCCTATATTGTATCTTCAAGTTAATCCTAGTGCGAATAGTCACTCGTTTAAAAATTCGTGTACTTAACAGATTATTATCAGGAAAGGAGATAAAGAAAAAGATTTTAAAAACATTACAAAGCTAAAATCACAAACATCTGAAAGAAACACCTGAAACTTCAAACAAGAAAGAAAAGTTTAGTTATCACAAGTAACATATTAAGGAGCTGGAGGTATCCGCTTACAGACTGCCTCGCACATGAACAAAAAAAACCCTTGGAAATGATTTACGGATTCACCCATACAAAGAAGTCACACAGTAACTCAAACTCCAAATATTCACGCTCTGAGGCTGTGGAACATTAAAAAATGAACCAGACTTCCCAAAGCATCTACTCCACAACTTTACCAAAATGCAACATCACCGTAATTCCCAAGGACCAAACAAAATGCTTCTCCATTAAGAAACAAAACTGACAATAATATGGGGCTCAAGAGCATGGCTCCTAATTCTCACATAGATGTACGTTTTTTGACTATCAACATAATAATAAACAAGGGTTCAGTTTAAAAATCTGTAGGTTCATTTACAAATTAAACTTTAAATAAAAAAGAAATCACATTATCAAACTAGGCAAGTTTGTTTACTTCTATCCTGTTGATTCATTGGTTCCAATTTCCTTAGTCCTTACCTCTCCCCAGCCCAAGCAAACAAAAAACAAACCCTTCTTCTCAGCTTGTCATTTTTTAGAGAACAGAACAAGCAGTTTAACTACTTTCTCCGCTTCTATTTTTGCTCTGAACCTTTACCTAGGACCCAAACTGACCCTGGACGAGACTCTTAAGCTGTTTTCGGGAGCCTCCCGAGTTTCGCAGTCAGGTCTGGGAGCAGGATGGACGCCCCCCTCCTAGTTTTCAGCCTCCCAGCATCTGGCACCGGCTGAGGTCCAGGGTGAAGAAGAGGTGGGCCTGCGGGGGCCCAGACTTCAGCGCCGGGTTCCGG